>OU426980.1:156707862-156848853 GCA_911387785.2 Aelia acuminata | reverse complement strand
GGGTAGGTGGTGCACAATGAAACACAAACGTTTTTTTTACCCATAGCACCCCACCTGAGACGTATTTTTAAACTTTTTATTTTTTCCATGTTACCTTAGGATCTAATCTATGTAAGAAGTGTCTTAAACATTATTGTGCCCCATTCCCGGGGTACAATGAAACACCTGAAAAAAACAACACCATAATTAACAAAAAAACTTTATTCGGCTTCCACTCGGTTTTTCGTTCCTCTGCTTTGGGATAGCCACAAAATTCTTCAGGAAAGAGTGAGGTTTGACTTTGGAAGAAAGTTAACATAGATTAATACAATGTTTTTGGTGTTCCGCTCTCAATTTCGCACCAATCTGTAACAAAAATGAAAAAAAACGACTGCTTATTGCACAATGAAAAACACATGCGGTACGATGATACACTCGTGGGACTCAATGAAACGTTTCATTGTTGCCCCGAACGCCCAAGGAACCCCATAAGAGCCATTTCGATGTCTTTATCTTCCTACGATGAACGTGAAGAGGTAGGAAAGCCAAAGTCAGGCAAAATTTTAAGAGATACATATACAATGAGCTGTCTGAATTTGGTTGTTCTAGACCTTTTGGTTCGTCCAGTGCACCGACTGTTTCATTGTGCCCCCCCCCCCGTATTATTTTCTTTGTATATATTCTCAGTGGTTGCTATCTAGTTTCATACTTTGCCCTGATGAAGACCTGAATCTCGGGTCGGAACGTCGGCACAATATATGTTATTACACATATATGTAGTTTTATTTGACCGCACCCCCAACCATTTCCATCACATAGTTTATCTTTCGATTCTAACTCTCCATCAACCTATTGGATCTCCAGAAAATAGGCAGAAAAATTAGCAGTGATTAGGTCTACTGACTGGATACTATGTTGGACCGTTCCGAAATATTTTTTCCACATACACACCTGCTAATAAAATATTAACTTACTCCTTGGAAAATTATCGAAAAAAAAAAAACAGAAACGTATCTGTAAATTGAGTGAAACTATTTCGAACGAATAGGACATACTAATCGACTAAAGCCTCTCAAAGAAAAGTTTCAAATCAGACTTAATTTTGGACTAGGACATGACACCGACAACTCTCGACTTCTTCACAACTTTAACCCATATGAGCTTCAAAACTAAAATAAAACAAAAAATAATAACTCACGGAATTCCTGAAATCACGGATCATCAAAATTCCACTCAACAAACACGGAAAAACTCCACACACGTTTAATCACATATTCTTAGAACTTAAATAATAGAAACATGCAAGTTATAAAAAGAATTTTAAACAACAAGAATAGATTTGGCCTCTTTGAAGGTACAAAACACTCAAAAAATACAAAAAGGAATTGACATTTTTCATCTCTAAGACGGACTTAACCACATACATCCAAACTCAGACTTACTGAATAAACTAATGATCGCCTGTTGATGTATTCAACGTGTACATTTTTATCTCATTGTGACGATAATTTTTACTTTTATTACAATTTTTTTAAATATTATAATTATTTTTCGTAATTACCTTTATTAAGTCTGCTATTTCTTAACAGGTTACTTATAATTTAGCGTATCATCTATTATGCACTGCATATCCTGATTTACTCTCGTAAAAATGTTTAACTAGTTAAAAATCATCCTTACTCATGGGCGGATCTTTTAATTGACTGCTTAAAAGATTATCGAAAAAAAGAACAACAGAAAATTAGCAGTAGGGGAGAGCGGGGTTGGTTGGCAACAGTTTTCACTTTTTTGATTGTTGAGTCGTTCCTGTTAATATAATCCCAATAGGGCTGATACTACTGTAAACTCCAAGCATTAGAGTAGTTCAAGTATCTTTTTTACCACATAATATTTAATACTAAGATTATAGAAAATTGAATAATTCGTCAATCCAGAGTATGCCAATTAACCCCCAAGGTGGGGCAGGTTGGCCTAGAAGGTGGGGTTGTTTAGCCATCTCATTCAAGTACTGCCTGACAAATATTATTGTTATTAAAAGCTGCATTATAATGGTATAATAATTTTGAATCGGTTTTTAACAGCTTTTAAGGGAAAATAGAATGACAATTGGCTGCATTTTACCATAAGGCTGTTTAGAAAAGTTTAGACTGTCGTCACTTTCTGAATAAGAAAAATTGCTCTCATCCTCCTTGCTGGAACTAAAGACAATTGGTAGTTTCATCTTTGTTTATGTTTACCTTGCTTTTGTGAATTGCTACTCCGCCAACAAACCACAGTTGAAGAGACCCAACTAACCCCGCAGGAGAGATTATATGAAAGATGGCAGGCAGGACAGGGGAGAACAATCAAACAAGAAATTGGTTAATCGAAAGACACAGACTTATACTAACTCGTTCAGTCACTCCCTCCTTATATATAATCGCAAATGGTCAGGTCTGGAATGTTCCAAATAAGTTTGTTTATAAATGGTATAACAAACTGACTTTGTTTTATATATCTACAATAGATAGCCTAAAATTTAAAATATTAAAAAAGAAAATGAAATTGAGATTTTAGAATAAAAAAAATTAATATTTGAAATCCATATGCACATATTTTTTTCAAACTTTAACTTCTATTTAATCAAAATCAGAAAAATGTCAGTTAGACCAGGGTCTACATATATTATTCTCCTTTGGAATTTTTTATGTAGGTTTTTAATTTTTCCTACTGTTCACTTATAAAAAATTGTTAAATATTTATTATTATTGTTCCACAAATAAGTCATGTAAATTAACATGTTGATTGGAAGGATGAATAATCCAGAATCATCATTTATTTGGAAAATCTTTAAATAAGTAAATGTTAAATAAAAATATTTTCTCACTCTCTCTCTCTCTCTCTCCTCTTTTGGAGCTTGTATCGTGTTAAAGTAATTAAAATTTTAATTTATACCGAAATGGGGGGGGGGGGGGGGGAGGGTGGCAGCTGCCTACCTCAGAAAACATGAGAAACAAAAGCTCCATAATTAAAAAATTCATATTTATTTACTTTATTAATGAAGTATAAAAAATGTGAAGCATAACAGAGTAGAACCCCCTTTATCCGTGGTAATGATGGGTATGGGAGTCCACGGATAATCGAAAACCCCGGATAATCGAATTACAACATTTTATTGACTTGATGAAGTCAATAAAGAAAAGAAGGTTAATTAAAAAAAACAGCAGAAATTCATTTTTATTAACAAACAACAAACGCTTTAACGAACAGAAGTAACAAATGATGATAGACAGCTTCATCTACGTCTTCTAATGTAGAGGAGTTCTTCATTGTTTTCCGAGGGCACGATGTTAGGGCCGAAGACGATACGAAATTGGAAATGCCTTTTTTCTTCTTCAAAATATCACGAACAGTTTGCTCGACGATTCCTAATTCAGCGGACAATGTTTTAAAACTTTCACCTTTTTCTACTCGGTTTATAATGCTTAATTTCTGTTCAAGCGTTAAAATGACAGGTTTTTCTTTTTTTGCGACATTTTGTTGGTTCGTACATAAATGGAGACTAAATCACAACTGAGAATATTTTGTTTTGTAGTCATAGAGGCCAGAGTAGAAGTTTTCTAGAAGGGTCTTAGAAGGTTTCTAGAAGAACTTGAAAACAATACCGTTCCTAGCATATAAATTAAAGTAATAGTTACCGGAAACATCTCATCATACGATACCAGCTTTCCGTGTTTTTATTTTATTTAATAATTTCTAAGAACAATAGATAATCAACCATTGTGTATTCGTTGAAATATTAACGTATTCGTTTTTAAAAATAAATATTATGCATACAAAATAAATGGCATAACAATTAAAAACAGCTTATTAAAAAAACAAAAAAAATATCGGCTCCCTGGAACCCCGGTTAATAGGGCCCCGGATAATGGAGGTCCTACAGTATATTATAACAATATAAGAAAGTATTATATAAACAAATATTTTGACTCTCAAATATCAAAAAATAATATTAAAAAAATTAATTGAGCGTTTCATAGTCGGAATACCTGGACCCCTCCCCACGGTCATAAGAATTTTACCCCCCCCCCCTTTCCAGATTAAAATTTTACATGCCTCCCCCCATGGATGAAATCTGACGCCCTTTGTATAGTGTATATTCATATATTGAAGTTACGGTGCGGCGAGTCCACGTCTGAATACTGTTTATAAATGTTCAAACCTTTGATAACAATAGGTATATGCAGTTTTCCGGGTAATACACTATATTGTTCCAAATAGTTTACAATTGTTTGAACCATCGTAACTTTAGCCCATATTTAAAAAAATATATATTCCTGGTGTATGCCTTCCTGTGTAGTGCCTGGTCATACTGTAAACATACCAATCGGTTTAGCCAAAATATATAGGCACACTAACCCTAAATGTAAAAATCTGGTGCGTGCGCGCAACACACAACTTTCACTTACAAACTTACTTAGATTAGAAATTAATGCGTTTTGTTGATTGCCACTTCTCAAATGAACAGATCGGCTTTAATTATGAACAATGGTCTGTCATTAAAGGCGTACTCCGCATGCGCTCAACGAGTTTTATGAGATGACTGAATGTTTTTATTTTATTTTTTTCTCCTCTTAATGTTTTCTTTATTTTTATAATATCTCATATTCAGCCATTTATTATTTTTAGGCGTAACGAGAGGCAGTTAACTTCTCCATATAAACAAAAACAAAGGTACTTTATTAAGGAACGAACAAAAAAGGCCCAACCCCCCCCCCTCGAAAAAAAGCTCCCTCAGAACATTTAAATAATGATAAAGCTTACCTGATATTAAAAAACACCTAATTTTCATTAAACATGACGAATTTGATAAAAAAAGGTAAAGCCGTTTTTAAGATCATCGAAAAAAAGGTAGAAATTGGAAAAAAAAAATCTGGTGCGTGCGCGCAACACACAATTTTCACTTACCAACTTACTTAGATTAGAAATTGACGTGTTTTGCTAAATATCATTTCCCAAAGTCACACATTTTTCTACATTCATATCTTATTTTTGTTAATCGTTAAAGCCGTTTTTGAGTAACTAAAAAAAAAACACGTGAAAATTATACAAAATTTACTAAGTAAAGTCCCCCTCCGGTTGATCAATTTTGATGAAATTTTTACAGTCATATCTCAGGCATATAAATAGAGCAAATACTCAGTTTAATCAAAATCGTTAGAGCCGGTTTTGAGAAAATCTAAAAAAACGTAAAAAGTTATTAAATAAAGTACCCCCTCCCTTTGAGCAATTTTGATGAAATTTTTGCTGTCACATCGCGGGCATATACATACACTAAATACCTAATTTCAGATTCGCACGGCTTATAGTTTTTGAGCTAGTCTGTTCACACACAGACCATTTCGCGGGACTTGGTCATTTGGACTCAGGGGACCCCCAAACGTGTATTTCCATTGAAAACTGGAAGTCGAAATTTTTCACGATCGCAATACTTCCACTTACTATATATTTCATATATAGGTAAGTGAAAGTAAAAAATATAATAATATCTTATTTTCGTGTTTCGCCTCACATTTTGTCATTATCAAGGAAAATAAAGCGTTAAAAATTAGAGCACACGTCGGGAAAAGGATTCTAGTTTATTAAGCCTTTGCACTCGGCACCGATTCGGACATTACCTACCGGCAACTCGACGCAACTTATTCGCGATAACGTACACCCTGAAAACGTAATATTATACAGTAAAATTTTAGAACCAAGTAAGGAATTTTAATGAAATTTAGGTTATATGTATTTATGAAGCTTCAAGAACACATAGTTACAAAAAAAAAAATTTTTTTTTTTAAATTTTATATTAATCTCAAAATTATTATTTTTTTATATATTTATAATTTTTTTTTATTATTATTAACATTGTTATATATAAAAGCATGAAAAATCTAATTGAAGAAGTAAAAACAGTTAAAAATTTACGAGATGGGACCCTTTTAGTTAAAGTTTTATCAGATATCCAGTCAGAAAAGCTACTAAAATGTGAACATCTACTTAATAACTTTCCGGTTAAAGTAGAAGCACATGGGAAACTAAATCAAAGTAAAGGGATCATTTGGTTCCCCGAACTAAATTATTGTACAATTGAGGAAATAAAAGATGAATTACTGTTGCACATATTTACAAAAATATATATTACTGGTGTATTGCAGTGCCTGGTCATACTGTAAACATACCAATAGGTTTAGCCAAAAAATGTAGGCACAATAACCCTAAATGTAAAAAAGATCAATATCTTATTTTCGTGTTTCACCTCACATTTTGTCATTATCAAGGAAAATATAGTGTTAAAAATTAGCGATGTATTATTATATGTAAATTTCAATAAATATTTATTTTAATAAAATAAAATAAAATTATCGCACACGACGGTAAAAGGCTTCTTGTTTATTAATCCTTTACTCGGCACCGTATCGGAAGTTACCTACCGGCAACTTGACTGTAAAATTGTAGAACCAAGTAAGGAATTGTAATGAAATTAAGGTTATATGTATTTGTGAAGCTTCAAGAAGACATAGTTACAAAAAAAATTTAATTTCTTTAACACTAAACCTACCAGAGCGGTCAAATGACCGCTTTTGAGACTTTAATCTAAATTGTTATCTTCCAGGTTTTTATTTTTCTTGAACTTACTGCACGACTTTTTCTATCATATATAGCTGTTTAATTTTTCAATGTATATTTCTTCTTTCGTTTTTCCTGATAATATGTACTCTACCGTTATCTACCCTGAGCGGTCTTTTGACCGCTAGAATATATATGAAATTTTATATTGTTATCTGCATTGAAATATCAAACTAAAAAAAAAAAACAGTAGTTTTCCAAGAAAATGTCATCCGATTTTGTTCTAGGAGAAGTCATGTGCTTAGTTTGTTTTATGGTGGGTACAGAGCGACTGCTGGTAACTCACGAGGTGAGGCAAAATGGCGAGCATTCAAATTAGATTACTGGCTCTGTACGCGGCATTATAAATATTTGCGACGTGATTAGTTCTATTTGTAACAGTACGGGATGAAAACAATAAAATAAAAAAAAAAACACCGTATTCAGATAAAAATAACAAAACGAATAATGAAAATAAAGAAACTTCTGTTGAAAAAATAAATAAACCACTTGAAAATATAATTATGCAGTTTTTTTAGCAAGTCACAGTATCCCACAAATGTAATCAACACACACTCTGAGAGAGTTTATATGTCTGGTTACCCGCAGTGTAGCCAGGTATAAATACATTTATATAATTTGTGGCAACACTGACAAAGGCAGGTTTGTATTAGAAGTAGGTGCTGCTGCAATTACAATCAACTGGAAAATACTATAATGTTTATTTCAAAAGCGGTCATTTGACCGCCATCGGTAGAATTAGGTATATATAATATGTCGGTAGGTTCAGTGCTAAATTTTATGTTTTTTATAATTTTATATTAATTTCAAAATTATTTTTTTTAAAATTGTATATATTTTTGTATGATTTTATTATACATTATAATAAATTAGGTTATTAACGTACAATAAAAATAATGAAAAACACCGCGAGCCGCGACGGTCATTTATCACCAAAAGCGAAATACCCTATAAATAGTTTTTACAATTCGTTTATGTCCTTATATGTTAAAAACTGAAAATTATTTGCATTGTCTCCGTAGCGGAGCCCAAAACCTCGAAATTTTAACTTTCATTTTTTGTCGCAATGTCCGGCGGGATGTTGGCTCGCGTAGATGTTTCCGGAAGTGTTTCGCGCATAAACGTTCGCTCGCATGAATAATTGGCAATAAAATGCGATTAGTAATAGGCCCTTCCCGAGTGACCCACTATTATTAATCCGGCTTAGACAAGTTTTAATCAAGGGACTTGCGGAATAAAAGCGAGGGTGGGGGTGCTGCCTGACGGAGCGTACTTTCCCAGCCGTGGCATTATCCTAACATCCAATGCAATTAATTGGGCCACTGGCAGAAAATCACATCTCACCGATTGGGGGGGGGGGAGGGGGGGTACAAAGGGGCCACGTGTTGGGTGGCAGCTGCAACGCTGTCAATGGAGATTATGAGGATGACTCATCCCCACCCCTCTACCTGCCCCCCCCCACCTGCCCCCTCCCGCCCCCCCACCACCGCTCCCCCCTCCACTCCTCCTCCAGCGGTTTATTTCGGGCTTTTGTTTACTAGTGGCAGGTCACCGTCCGACCCGGCAGTTGTTCCCCGCCGAGGATCTCATTCTGGTCGTCTTTCTCGTCCCGTTGTAGAGCCACCGATCATCTTAATGGATGTTTCACACATTTAGAGGTAAACTATATTTCATATTTTTTTTTTTTGTATGCATGTCTCCCGTGCTTGCCTTTTTATTAATATCAGAAGTCCGCGAATCCATACAAAAGAATAAAAAATGCGCAGACAAAACTTTGCGTTTTTATTTTGAATGAATTTGAAAAAACCCAAAATTTTTGTTGCTAAGGACTCGTCTAACAGTCTCAGTTAATCGGTTATTAATTCAAGCTAGATAATGAAGAGGTAGTGAAATTATTCAAATACATACAATAAAGTGCGTTCCTATTACATTTTCAAATGTTCCCATCATATAACTATTAAAAAGTTATATAATACAGAAATAGTATGTATCTATGTTTATTTCAATTAGCGAGTTTACACTTCGTGTTTTTTTTCTAATTTATTTAATTAATTTTTGTAATACGAGTGTTAAATTCTACATACCAATATTTAATATTCGGACTCGTGCGTACGTTGTAATTTTAAAATAAACTACGTTACACAGGACAAGAATCCGCGGCGTCGCCTGTTCCGTCCAAGGCACAAATTTATGAGTCAAGTTCCCGGGAAACCGCCTGAATCAACAGCCGCCCAAATCTCCGGAAACCTGTTAGCATTGAAGGAGCTCATTGTTTGATTAATCTATTAGTTAATTGCTGAATGAATAATCGTATGCCGTCGCCTTGAGCCTTACATAAATTCTCCAGTTATATTTCCATACCCTTCACTAGTTATCTAAGCTCACACAACTGGACTACATTGAGTTATGTAAAAGTGCCAAACCTGGCGCTTAATAGAACGCCTGGGAAATATTTCGTTTCCTCGTGTTCGACATTACATATTTATAAATATATTATTCCTTTTCATTTTACTAAA
This sequence comes from Aelia acuminata, assembly GCA_911387785.2. Lineage (NCBI taxonomy): Eukaryota > Metazoa > Arthropoda > Insecta > Hemiptera > Pentatomidae > Aelia > Aelia acuminata. The sequence goes on along the minus strand of OU426980.1, from coordinate 156,839,704 downwards.
AATCTTTCTTAACTCTTAATGAGTTGATTTATTTCTAGTATCGATTGTAATAAACTTAAAAAAAAAAAGTACTCCTTTTATGACTGATTTATCTAGTGACTGTTACCCTAAATGATTTTCCAAACCGAGAAATTAATTTTGAATCCGTACTGTTGCTCAATAAGGAAACAAGTTGTTTGATATGAATTAATTTCTCGGCCGTTTTGGATTGACGTTGCTTCTATTCTATAAGGCTCCCAACACAATCGCTACTTCTCAGGTTGTTGACATCTCTAATTGTGAGCCTTTTTAAGCCCTAGTCTGATTGGAAAATGGAATAAAATAACATGAAATAACGAATATTTTAAAAATCTACATTTTGTTTTATGAGTATATTTTACTTCGGAACGATCAAATAAGGAATTATCGCTCTTACATATTAATACTTTTTTTATGTGTTAGTGCATACGCAATGCGTTTCATGGGTGGTAATAAATATGGAACCCCCATTATTCTTGTTGAATACTTTTTCATATTCACGCGATGACATTATTCATATATTTTAGGTAAGAAAAAAAAAATGCTTTTCAAAAAACATAAATTTAAATAAAATTGTATTCATATTAATATTTATTTATGTATATATGCGTGTGTGGTGTAGTTTTAGTTATACTCCTAACCTTCCTTCGTCAAAGCAGTTCAAAACCGTTTAGAATTTAGTTTCTGCTTATAAATTGAAAAAAAAATAATTTTTTTTTTATTTGTTATTACATTTTTATTTTAAACAGACTGTTTATTGGTCCTGTTTTAAAACATAAAAATTAATCAGTATATTTTCTTCTAGATTGAGTTGAATTTCGGTGCGGGTTAGGGAACACTATCGGTCTACACGGCGGCTAGGAGCAACCTTGAAATGGATTCAGGGTCAATATCAAGCCTCAAATTAATAGAAATAAAAACTTTGAATTAAATTTCTCACTAATTTATCATATTGATTATTTTTCTTTCTTTTTTTTTTTTAATCACTTTTGAGTTATATATTGTTTGAATTAAATGTCTTCAAAGTATTTTCGCCTCTTTGATTTTATAGTTTATTTGGTAATGAAATTACAGTTTGACTCTATTAACCCTCCGTCGGGCGCAATATATGAACTCTCGAAATCGGGCGCAATGTGCTTATCCGGCACGGGTTCAAAATTGATTATAATAATTATATTTAATTGACAGAATATAATGATCAACATTTTCTGGGTTGTTCAAAGAAAAATATAACTCAAAAGTTGTTGAAAAAAATTTATTTAGAATAAAATTGGTTGGAAAACATGTCATACATATAAAAGTAGAAATACAAGAAATTATTCAATAAAAGTTAAATTAATTTAAAAAAGTCATTAATAGAAATCATTTTAAATTTATAAACAGAATAATAATGAATTGTGGACTCACAATTGAATTAAATATTTACAACATGGTAAAGCATACATCGCACACCGTATTTGCATGAGATAAGCAGATTGGCGCCGTACATTTCTTACACTCGTTATTCGTCAATCTTCTCAAGCCAGTTTCTATGGTGCATGCTGAGCATCGTCGTCTTTTAGGGGCTGTTGGAGTTGGAGTATCTTTTTCTTCTTCCTGGGAAGGAGTTCGAAATCTTCTCAACCTCGTTTGTAGATCAGTAGGGATGCCAACAGTTTTCATACTTCTCCGGCTTAGTTCTCCGATTGTTAGTTCGTGGGCCAGTTGTTTTAGAAATGGTCTTCTCCGTATTGATTCCAAATTATTACCAAGGTAAAGGACTTGAGAGTTGATTCCTCCAATATTCAACATAGTAAAAAATATTACCATTGGCCAACGCTTGATATTCCTTGATACATTGAATGTGGCACACATTCTGTCTACTGTATCAACGCCTCCTTTTGTTGAATTATAAAATGTTATAACGTCTGGTTTCATCTGATCGCCTGAATCAACATCGATGGAATTGTCATTGTGGAGCGTTGATACGAGAATCACATTCTTGTTTGCCCGTGGAACATACGAGACTAAAGTCTTTCCTTCACAAAAGCCAAATAAACTGCTAAACTGTTTCCTTCCTTTGGTAGCAACAAATTTTGGTGGCAACTGTCGTTTATTTTTTCGTACCGTCCCAACATAGGATAGTTTCTTCTTCTTTAGTTCATCCACAAGATCCATGTCGGTGAACCAATTGTCGGCAGTGATGTTACGACCAGATCCAAAGAAGGGCTCAGCTATCCTTTTTACCACATCCGTTGGTTTGTTACTCACAAGAAAAGGTCCATCTGGTTGAGAACCCGCATATATTTCCATATTATACGTATAATTCATTTTTGCATCAACAGCAGCAAAACATTTTACACCGTATTTATTGGGTTTTGACGGGATGTACTGCCGAAAAGGGCATCTTCCTCGGAAACCCGGAAGCATTTCGTCAATGGTTACATTTTCCCCAGGAGTGTAACTTTTTTGGCAGTTTTGTATGAACTTTTGAAAAATGTCACGGACTGGGGCAAGTCGATCTTGTTTTTTTCTTTCTTCTCTTGTATTTCGGTCATCAAAACGAAGACAACGTAACAGAGTTTTGAATCGTTTGATATTCATTACAAGGCTGAATTTCTCCACGCCATCACCTTCTTTTCCCCAAAGTTCCTCCAGGCTTTGTCGATTCGCTCTGTAGGCCCCTGCTAAATAGAGCAATCCAATAAAAGCCCTCAGTTCGATAACATCAGTGGGTTTTATATCTCTCTCCCTAGAAAAATTATCTCTAATCATGTCTATGTACTGGTTGGTACATTTTACAATGATTTCTAATATTTCGTCGGTGAACAAATTATGCCAACAATCAATTACAGTTTTGCAGGTCCTCGCGTTCCCTTTCACTCCTGGTAAATGAGTAATTATATTGTGGGATTCTCTACGTACATTTGCTCGAGGAGGATTTTGATTCCACTTTGTATGCTTATCTTTTCCCAAAAAGAAAGATGTGTCTGCATTGTCATCTTCGTCATCGGTCTCACCCTCCTGTTCTGTTTCTGAATCATCTTCACGTTCTGCTACTTCATCTTCGGATGCGACGTCACTTTCTTCTCCTAAGTCCTCATTCGAAATCGGGTCATCATCATCCTCTTCCAGCAACTTCTTTATTTCTTCAAGATCCTGTGGATTTTTTAAATCGAAGATTTTGCGTGGCAGCATAATCAACAAGAAATCTGAAACAATAAATAATAATTCATGAAGATAGGATGAAAATATAACAATATCTTGAATGACTCAAAATAATTACGTGTTAGGGCGCAATGTGCCAGATAGGCCAGAATAATAAATGTACATTATTTTGACAAAATAATTAATTACTTTCATATTATTTAGTCTTGCATTAAGTAAAACAAAACATTTTTATGCAAATATTATGAAAGTACTAACCTTTAAAATTGTCGCAAGTTCGGGCGCAATGAGCCTATCAGATCCAAATTCAAACAACTTTACCTGGTGAAGGCCAAGGGGTAAACTAAGAGGGTGGTTGCATAGAGTAGGGGGAAACAAACAGCTACTAGAAAGCATCCCCTATATGACGTATTGAGAGTGGAGGGGAGAGATAAAACAGAGCCGCTGTGCCTGACAGATCGGTTGCGCCCGACCGAGGGTTAAAAAAATAATAATAATAATTTAATTTCCGTATTTTTTAGTAATTTCCAGACAAATAAATCAATCGTTGATGTTTATTTTATTATTTATTGTAACTTATTAACACTTTTTTTAAAAATGTAGTCACATCCACCATTATTTTCATTTGAGCCACTATATCTCGAAGTACCTAGGGTTAAGAACTTGCTATGCGACAGCTGTACCAACTTTTCCGAGCTGCACAGACTGAATTCCGCCCTTGAATATTAAGTAAGAAGCCAGCCTATTGGTGCAACCGTACACTTTTAATGCCCACGTCGTAGGACTTCATGCTTGAATAGGGCAGGTCCTTCGGCTATTACGGCAACATCCCTGAAGAGGACAACTAATTTTACGCTTTTATACCAAGGGTGTATAATTTGAGCCAGGGATTTTTCTCGGGAAATGGCGACTCTTGTGAAAAATATCTCTCATGACTCTGCTAAAAAAAAAGTGGTGGAAGAGTTTTGAGTTTTTTATTTGACTCATGCCGTGGTTGGCATAGAACGTGTTGGTTTTCGCTATATTGATATAAGCTGGATCTTATTTTTCTGCGCAATGTAAATCAAAATTGAATAAAACAAAAGTTTTAAAGAAAATTATATTTAATTGAATTTCTCTTATAATTTTGAACCTTGGATCGTTGATTATTATGTATAGAAAAACACACCACGAACACTCTCTGGTTTCTTTATCATAACTTTAAAACAAAATTTGGTAATAGAATAAAAAATGTATAAATTTTTTTTGGATCTAATATCATGTCGTATCTGCGTAAAATAATATGATTTTCATAACAATAGTTTTCGCATTCCCTTTCGTCATATTGTTCATTAGAAGTTGATCAGCTTTCTACCACCTTTCTCAATATTACTTAATTTCATTAATTGTTCATAAATAAAAAAAATTGAAATATTATTACTGACTTTTATAGTTTTTTTTTTTTTTTTGTAATGATTTAATATTTATATTTATTTGCAGCAGTTCATGCGTGTCATAGGATTGATTTTCAAATTCATCAGTTAACTTTTGTGTTTATGAATAAAAACTATTGGATACTTTTTTTTTTATTTTTTTATTTTTTTTTATAAATGGAATCTGTGCTGGATTTGATTGTATTTGGTGCACAGAAGTTGCCCTGCGTCAAGAGAATTGTTACAAGGTCTTGAAGCAGACAACTGGTTTGTCTCTGTGGCAGTTATCAACTGCAATTTAACAATAGAACCTTTAAATCTGTGCCTTTTTACTAATTAAATCAGTTAATTTACAAAATTTATATAACAATCTGACTTAAGAATAATTCTTCATTATCAATTTCATCCCAAGTTTTGATCAATTATATATAATTATATTTATTTTATTTTTTGTTACTAATATTATACCATTTCGGAAATAATTTAATTTGCAATGCTAATTGTTTTCCCTGTCAGGGTCATTCACCTTTTTTACAATGCGAAACCGTCATTTATTTTTACCAATGAGACGAACCTTGTATGAATACTGATCTTTCTGTATCCGTGCAGCTGCATGGGTATCGGTTTTTGTAAATTCTTTATCGGAATATTTTAAGAAGAATCTATTTATGAGATGCTTAATATATATATATATATATATATATAATTTCATATCTAGAGCATGCCATTAAAAATCACTCTGCATAGATTTGCATGACTGATAATTGCATCAATTTATCTCATTAATATTAACCATTAACGCATTTATGTGTTATACGTAATGTTATGTTGGTAGTAGCTGTATCAATGCTTGCTTGATAACACATATTTAATTATTATCAAATAAGTTAATTGTCTTAATTCTGTTCTCCTTTTCATTCGATCAATAACATTTTTTAGTTTTAGACATGTTTTAATTTTATGCTGAATAATTGTTAAATTGGTCTGTATACATGTTTAAATATTAAGTGGTTTTCTGTTTGTTTTAAATTCTAATATTTATTCAACGTTCTGAGCCACTGTTTCAATAAATTGTTGGGAATTCATTACAAAACTAATTCCTTGAAAATTACGTTTCTTTGTATACCGTATAAGGAATCTGTAAATGCTTATTGCCATATTTCTAGAAATAATATCATCTGTAAATTATTGTTAAAGTTGATTTACAAGATAATTTTTCATTTAATATTTTATAGTTTTATTAGCGTATTTTATCTGAGATATATTATAGGAAGTGACCAATGGTTGTTATCGATTTTAACATGAATAATTTTAAAAAATTATTTCTACGAATGATGCATCTATCAATAATATTATATGAGATATTTGGTTCAGTAATTCAGGTTGTCTTTTAACCCAGCGGTTCTCAATAGGAGGGTCGCGGTTTATTTCTGTAAAAAGTGCTTCCCTAGTAACAAAATTGAAGGAATATCTTTTAATAATTACCAGTATAAGTAAAAGTTTTATACATATAAAAAAATAATGTACTGTTACATACATGAAAGGGGAGCGTGAACAGTTGAACCATATAGTGGGGAGGGGGTCGAAAGAAAAAAGTTTAAGAACCGCTGCATTAAGCCTTTGCTGAACTAGGCAACTTTAATTGCTAAAGATTTAGAAAAAAATATCTTTGTCCAAGAAAATCAGTTATTGCCACCAACGTGTGACTGTCAACTTCAGAAGTGTTTACTCAGGTAAAGAATGACTCGTTGATTTTTTTTTTTTTTTTTTTATGTCGCAAGGTTAGTTTTCTATGTCTATTTAAAAATAGAAAGAAAATAAAAGTGTTCTGACCTTTAACTTTGTGTGATGTTTATATTGACCAGTTAGTTATATCTAAAGATGCCTTTACACTATGCCTCACCCTTGAACAGACTGTTCAGAATAGTGTTCGTCTGATCTAAATAAGACACGAACTAGGTACTTTATCTGTTTGCCTATGTGTTCGGGGATAGCGCTAGTGTTTCTTTTGAGTTAAGATAAGCTTCAGGACCTTCTTTATTATACATGTTAACACATTGCCTGCAGGACCCGTAACTATACATTTTTCGCCTACTGTGAGTATTATTATTGTTAATACTTTAATGTATTATTAATAAGTAATAAGACGTACTATGTATTATTAAGTGACCCGCTCTTATCTCAAAGTAGGCAAAAACGTATTTTTACGTGTCCAGCACTCGTTTTAAGTAGAGGAAATGTCAGCCGTCTTTGTAATGAAACTTATTGTACAGGGTACCCAGAAAGAGTATTCGGGTTTTTGTTACTGTGAAATGATAAGAGGTTTTATGGCCCAAGAACTTTAAGAGTCTAAAGGATATAACTCTAGAACATGTTTTCAGCAAGACGAGGCCACTTGCCATACTTCAGACTTATCAATTGCTAAGGTAAACGAATTATTCCAAAACAAAGTGATTTCTCGTAGAGGCACCATTAGCTGGCCTCCCAGGAGTCCCGATCTCAGTCTTTTTGACTTCTTTCTGTGGGGATACATTAAAAGTAGGGTATACGAAAAGAAACCGACGAATCTAACGCTATTGAAGCAAAATATCAGAACAGAAATGACGGCAATCTCAGGAACAATGTGTCAACGCGTTTTTAGAAATCTGCGTTTGAGATTCGAGGAGTGCCAGCACAGTGGTCAATCATAAATCTGCCATTTCCACAATTTTACAGATAAATTAATGGGATCTTTTTAATTACCTTTGTAATAAAACTAAAAAACCAAGAAAACAATTCCAGTTAAGATTGCTTTGGTATAAGTGTCCTTTTTGCTTACCCAAAACAAGGTCTCTTGTGTGTTAATAGATAGTTTTCGTTAGTATGCAAAAAAACATGGAAGAACTCAATATTTTTCAGAATTTTCTTTTTTATTTTTTTAGTCTGAGGGTAAGCTTTCATACCGCCGAGTATCCAAAAGAAAATTCAAATTGGATAGAAGTTATGGGTATTTTAAAAACAACTAAAAATTCAACATATAACTCGATTTTCTCCTTTTAGAAATAAGATATCAATATACCGATTTCACTGAAAGTTTACATTCAACGGCTAGTATATTACGTTTGAGCAACATGAATTTGGTTTGCTTATTAGGGTACAAAAGCAATTTATATACTACATTTTTTGAATAAAAACCGTTTTTCTCGGTTTCAAAGGGCTGCTCCCCGGAGTTATCACTGGGGTAATTTCTAGCCTTACATGTACTACGACCACAAGAAAAGATCAGTTAAATTCACTTGCGCCTTTTCTAGAAAATAATGTTTTTGTATATGTTAAGAAAAATTGGCAATGTTTGGCCCTGTAATATGCTCTAAATGGTACAGGTACATTTACAAGCTCCTTCTAATCTATAACATAAAACGACTACACCTATACATAAGGTTTTCACTTATAAATGTATGCTGCGGTATATGGTTTACTACCATTACTGGCGTTATGGTGGGCACCTAGACAAAACTGTTTTTTCTAAATAAATTTCCAGTTCATTGTGTTTAAATAAAACGTAAATATCCTACTTGATATTCTATATTTGAGATTTTATTCAACTTTCAAACCCCGAATACTCTTTTTGGACACCCTGTATTAAGGTGCATAGGTGCAGTCAGGCATCAGTGTTCGCTCATCTACACGTTTCAGTGTAAATAGTTGTTCGTAGTACGCTGGTACGGCTAAGTTCGGGAGATTATCTGTTCGAGAGTTAAGTTCGCAGACTGTAAAGGCACCTTAAAAAGCGTATTAATATTATTTATTTTAATTGTTAATGCTTAATAAAATTCTAGCATTCGATAGGAAATCCATTCGTATCTTCTTTATTTTAAAAAAAAAAACATAAATAGATAAGTCCTATCTGTTAAAATACAGATAAAATCGACATTACCTTCCGAAATCATCCATCCTAGATAGTAGATACGTAGCGCTTTTTGTCATTCTCCGTTTGGTCAATAAGACAAGCATACCTTCTAGCTATACAAGGTGAGAACTATTCTTTGAGAAACATTTCAAGATATTCCTGCAGGTAATAAAAGAAATATGGGTTGTGTTTTAAGAGAGAGAGAGAGAGAGTTGTCGGGGAATAAGGAGGAGGTAAGGTTGCATGCCCTGAGCAAGGTCCCCTCCCAGGCAACCTCTGTCCTTCAATCCGCAATGCAACAACCTCTTCCATCGCAAGATATCATGTTTTATTCTGATATCTGATAGATAACATATTGCCCAAATATTATCTCAATTCACTTATCTTTTGAGACTTTAATCTAAATTGTAAAATTCCGGGTTCTTATTTTTCTTGAACTTACTGCACGACTTTTTCTATAATATATATCTGTTTAATTTTTTAATATACATTTCTCTTCTTCTTTCGTTTTTTCTGATAATAATATATACTCTACCGTTGTCTACACTGAGCGATCTTTTGACCGCTAGAATATATATGAAATTTTATGAAGTTATCAGCATTAAAATCTCAAACTTATCACAAAAACATTAGAAGAAAATGTCTTCCGATTGTGTTCTAGGAAAACGCCATGTGCTTACAGTTTGTTTTATGATGGGTACAGAGCGACTGCTGGTAACTCAAGAGGTGAGGCAAAATGGGGATCATTCAAATTAGATTACTTGCTCTGTACGCGGCATTATTAATATTTGCGACGTGATTAGTTCTTTTTGTAACAGTACGGGATGAAAATAATAAACGTTTGATAAAAAAACAAAAAAAAACACTGTATTCAGATAAAAATAACAAAACGAATAATGAAAATAAAGAAACTTCTGTTGAAAAAAATAAATAAACCACTTGAAAATATAAGTCTTAAGATGCAGTTTTTTTAGCAAGTCACAGTATCCCACACACGTAATCAACACACACTCTGAGAGAGTTTATATGTCTGGTTACCCGCACTGTAGCCAAGTATAAATACATTTATATAATTTGTGGCAACACTAGGTTTAGTGTTAATGGCTGTTCGTGGAACGTAAAATGTTACGAAAAAATGTCAAAGATAGTTCAAATGTTTAAATACACAAGGTTTTTTTTTTTTTTTAACACTTGAAAACTACAAATATGCATGCATACTTAAGATTCTCTGTACACATGTCATGTAAACACATCAGCTGGATTTTGTGTCCATTATTTTGTTACTTCTTATTTTTATTATATGTAATTAATCTTATCTTTTAGCAATGATACTTCACATGTTAATCATATATTTTTATTCATTTTAGCCCTGAGAAACGCAGGCTTTCCAAATAAAATTCTTTTGAATAAGAATCCTGATAATTTATCTTGAAGAAAATAGTTGACCATTACACACATCTATAATTTTAATAGTTTCTGTAAAAAAAAAAAAAAAAAAAAAAAATTATAGATAAATTATACTAAACATATTGTACGATCAACAAATTAAAAACCTAATATGAAGATATGTTACATTACATGTAATTGTGTCCGACGTTTCCACACGAGATTCAGGGTTTTAATCAGGGCTAAATATAAAAATGAGAACAATAAGAATTTTTTGAATAACAATATATCGAAATGATATTATTAAGGTATGAGTAAATAGTATTACTATTTATGTGTGTGTGTGTATATATATATATATATATATATATATATATATATATATATAATTTCTAAATATTACAAATTATTTGAGGTCCTCTTGTTTTATTATTTCTTTCCAGCATGATTAAAATTTTACAAAAAAAAATAATAACTACTACTACTTAATAAATCAAATTGTCCTTTAACTCTCGCGCAGGGCTGTCTTCCGTGACATAGACATCTAAAAATTATTAGTAGACTCTATATTTAGCTTTTGGTCCCTTAGGTTTTTGAGCTTGCCCTTTGAGATGCAACCCTTGAATTAAATATTACGTCTTATCGATTCTAGGCAGGGGGTGTGTATTAAACCCAGCCACTTTTAACAATTCATGGGGAAGCCCCAAATATAATTTTTTTTTTTTTTTTTTTAATTACTCGGGAATAAAATTGATAGTTGGTCATTTAAATATTGAATAAAAAATGAAGAAATCGTTGAATTAATCTTGAGGTAGTTTGTTGCTTATATTTTATTAATTAATATAATTAATCTTGCTGTAAATAGCATAGTTTATGTTTCTGAAGTAAACTCCCATGACCATAAATCCAATATGTTATCGAAAAGTTATTATATTAAAAAAAAACAAAAAAAAAAACATATTATGCGGCTATATCATATTGAAACTAACAAAATCAGTAATGCCCAGATTTATACGTATTCACATACTTTTTTCTAAGCTTCCTTGGTCGCTAGTTTATCGTTTCATATAATAATGGCATTTTTTTTTTTTTTTTTTTTTTTTTGCCTGTTCACTGCATTAATTTTATCTGATTCTGCATGAAGTTCAGGATAAATTAATACATTGTGAAACCCCACTTCTATAAATATATGGAATCTTATGAATTAGTCTCTGGTAAAAATTGGCTTGTTTTCTTAAACCTGTGTTTGCTTATTAGATGTATAAATATATTCAATTATATAAACAGTTTTAAATTCTTTGTGGAATGGTCCGAGAGAATCTATGAGAACCAAAAAACAATAAACAAATCAAACTAATGGCAATGATTAGTTCAAAATGCGGAGCATATAAATTAACATTTTTTTTTTTTAATTTGGGATTTAACATAATTTTATTGCTTCAAACATAATAGTTAAAAAATAAACATATTATCTACTAATATATAAAAAGAAAAAAACGGGCTTGAACTTCTACAAAATTAACTCTAAACCTACCGACTTATTATATATACATATTTCTACCGATGGCGGTCAAATGACCGCTTTTGAAATAAACGTTATAGTCTTTTCTAATTGGTTGTAATTGTAGCAGCACCTACTTCTAATAGAAACCTGCCTTTGTCAGTGTTGCCACGAATTACATAAATGTATTTATACCTGGCTACACTGTGGGTAACCAGACATATAAACTCTCTCAGAGTGTGTGTTGATTACGTGTGTGGGATACTGTGACTTGCTAAAAAAACTGCATATTAAGACTTATACTATATTTTCAAGTGGTTTATTTATTTTTTTCAACAGAAGTTTCTTTATTTTCGTTATTCGTTTTGTTATTTTTATCTGAATACAGTGTTTTTTTTATTTCATCAAACGTTTTTATTATTTTCATCCTGTACTGTTACAAATAGAACTAATCACGTCGCAAATATTTATAATGCCGCGTACAGAGCCAGTAATCTAATTTGAATGCTCGCCATTTTGCCCTCGCCTCGTGAGTTACCAGCAGTCGCTCTGTACCCATCATAAAACAAACTGTAAGCACATAGCGTTTTCCTAGAACACAATCGGATGACATTTTCTTGGAAAACAACTGTTATTGTGTTAAGTTTGAGATTTCAATGCAGATAACTTCATAAAATTTCATATATATTCTAGCGGTCATAATACAGCTCACGGTAGACAACGGTAGAGTACATATTATTATCAGGACAATCGAAAGAAGAAGAGAAATATATATTGAAGAATTAAACAGCTGTATATTATAGAAGAAGTCGTGCAGTAAGTTCAAGAAAAATAAAAACCTGGAATTCAACAATTTATATTTAAGTCTCAAAAGGGGTCATTTGACCGCTCTGGTAGGTTTAGTGTTAATCAACCCAGATAAAAATTGAGGTAATATTAAAATTTAAAGGAATATAGTTTTTAAGTGAGGCTTTAGAGGAAAATATATTTTTCTTCAGCTAGGGAACGGTATGGGTACGAAGGTATCATTCCGCCTGAGGTAGGTTCTGGTTTTTCCGAGACCGGTTTGCCCCCTTACCCCCTCCACCTGGCTCCACCAGCTGCAAGCGACCCTCAACAATCCCTTGTCTCATTTTATTTTTTTTTTTATTATTTTTTATTACCCCCTGCTCCTCTCCGCGATTTACTCCCTACATCAGAGCATCTGCCCGATTATTATATCCAGGTGTCGTCGCACTCATTTACATTCCAATGCTATGAATTTAGCAGCCGATCATTTATCAGCTGTCGCTTGATGTATATATATATATATATATATATATATATATATGTTGATTTATAGTCAGGATTTTCATTTATTTTTATACTTTCACTTACCTATATTTGAAATATATAGGGTAAACCATACAGTAACTGGCACCCCAACTTTAACTTTAAGAAATAGGTTGACAAGTCCTAATTTTATTACAAGATATACATGCGTCTAATGTTTGAAGGGTCCTCTATGTCATCTATCAAGTAAGACTTTAACAAACTAACCATAGGGAAGATTTCACAATTAAATCCACAGGGTGCCAATAGATATGGCACTTTTAACAATAAATATTGCCATAATGTAAAACTATTAAACTTTTGACCTAAATAAACATCTTGAGTCATTATAAGGATAGATAAAGAGGAGCTATAGGAAGTTTCTATTTGTTTCCTTTATAAAAAGTATTATTTTTAATTTAACCACAGAAATATAATCTTAAGGGCGCCAATAACTGTACGATTTACCCTAGTAAGGATAAGTATTGCGATCGTGAAAAATTTCGATTTCCTTTTTCAACGGAAATACACGTTTTGGGGTCCACTGAGTCCAAATAAGCAATAAGCGAAATGGTCTGTGTGTGTGCGTGTGTAAACATACAAGCTCAAAAAATAAAAACCGTACGAACTTGAGATTGGGTATTTGGTATATGTACACACCCGCAAAATTGGTCAAACGGAGGGGATACTTTATTTCATAACTTTTCACTATTTTTTTCGATTCTTCAATAACGGCTCTAACGATTTTGATCAAACTCGTCAAGTTTTCTTTAATATCAGGTAAGCATTGTCATTATTAAAATGTTCTAAGGAGGCTTAAATGGGGAAGCGGCTTTTTTGTTTTCCTATAAAGTACCTTTGTTTTTGTTTGTATGGAGAGATTAACTATCTCTCATTATGTCTTAAATTAAAAAATAGCTAATTATGAAAAAATCAAGTAAACATATACAGAAGAAAAAAAGAAAGATATTCCGTCAAATGTTGAGCCCACGCATGCGCAGTACGCCTTTAAATGACAGAACATTGTTTATAATTAAAGACGTTCTCTCCATTTAATAGAAACTATTTGTTACATGGTAACTAAATGGTAAATAAAATCTCACACGATGGAGTTTCATGCTTGCATTGCCGAATTATCACAAGTAAAAACTTTTTAGTACTTTAGAGAGCACAAATAAGTAAATGAATTTGGAAAAATGCGCGTCTTCCAGAAATGGCATTTAACAAAACACGTCAATTACTAATATAATTTTGACCATTGGAAACAAATTTTAAATATAAAAATTGGTTGAAGGGGATAGTTTGCTTGGTTACCTTAATCTCAAAAATATTAAAAAAAAATCTGGTGCGTGCGCGCAACACACAACTTTCTCTTACCAACTTAATTAGATTAGAAAATAATGCCTTTTGTTAATACCACTTCTCAAAGTTACACATTTTTCCATATTCATTTCGTTTTCACTTGCTCTATAAAAAAAAACTTTTTTTTATTATTAAATAAAAGTTTTTACTTGTAATAATTCGGCAATGCAAGCATAATACTCCAAGTCGTTTGATTTTATTATTCTCTATGTACTTGTTGAAAATCTCATTTAGTTGCCATGAAACAAATAATTTCCATTAAATGAACAGAACGGCTTTAATTATGAAAAAGCTGTTTTTGAGTAATTAAAAAAACACGTGCAAATGATACAAAACTTATTAAGTAAAGTCTCCCCTCCGGTTAATCAATTTTGATGAAATTTTTACAGTCATATCTCGGGCATATAAATACATCAAATACCCAGTTTGATCAAAATAGTTAAAGCCGTTTTTGAGTAAATAAAAAAAACACGTGAAAATGATAGGAAATTTTTTAAATAAAGTCCCCCCTCCGGTTAATCAATTTTGATGAAATTTCTACGGTCATATCTCGGGCACATAAATAAATCAAATACCCAATTTGATCGAAATCGTTAAAGCCGTTTTTGAGTAAAAAAAAACACGTGAAAATGATACGAAATTTTTTAAGTAAAGTCCCCCCTCCAGTTAATCAATTTTGATGAAATTTTTACAGTCACATCTCTGGCATATTAGTACATCAAATACTCAGTTTATTTAAAATCGTTAGAGCAGTTTTTGAGTAAATAAAAAAAACACGTGAAAATGATACGAAATTTTTCAAGTAAAGTCCCCCCTCCGGTTAATCAATTTTGATGAAATATTTACAGTCACATCTCTGGCATATTAGTACATCAAATACTCAGTTTAATCAAAATCGTTAGAGCCGTTTTTGAGAAAATCGAAAAAAACCTAAAAAGTTATTAAATAAAGTACCCCCTCCCTTAGAGCAATTTTGATGAAATTTTTGCTGTCACATTGCTGGCATATACCTAAACTAAATACCAAATTTCAGGTTCGCACGGTTTATAGTTTTTGAGCTACTCTGTTCACACACACACACACACACACACACACACACACACACACAGACACACACACACACAGACCATTTCGCGGGACTTGGTTATTTCGACTCAGGGGACCCCAAAACGTGTATTTCCGTTGAAAACCGGAAGTCGAAAATTTTCACGATCGCAATACTTCCACTTACTATATATTTCATATATAGGTAAGTGAAAGTAATAATCTAAAATAAACCTTTAATAGTATTGATGGTGGAAAATCTTGTTCAATCTATTTAAGACAGAATCTAGTTCTATTGTAAATATTTCCCATTAAGAGGCTTGGCGAATAAGTAAATATGTAATTGTTATTATTGGAAATTATTAAGACAAATTAAAACTTATAATTCTATTTTTGAAGTAAGGCATTGCTCTACCTTGGTTGGGGACGTGGAGCTGTAAACAACTCGGATATTTTTAGAAAGCCCAAACATCGATATTCAGGGTTTTTGGGTTCGTTTACTAACAAATCGAACACACTTCTAACATAAAAAATTAGTTTTATTTTACAATGATATAATTTTTTTTAAAGCCTTATACATAGGTACATATGTATATAGATACAGGAATACATAGGTACATAGGTTCATACATACATACATAATGTATTCATAGGTTTTTGTGTCTATATCCACATTTTTTTGTGAATATTTACAATTTTTTCTGTGAATTTATTATTTTTATTTCTACAGGAAAATATGTGATTACAATTGTGTTTTTGTCATACGCAAACGATAATAAATTCATATTCACACTTGTGATTACGAATTTATTCAATATCGTATTTACAAATAATCTATTATGAATAAATTAGTATTCGTATTTATAAACAAAATTATGATCAATTCTGCACTGCTTCCTCTCTAATAATGTACTGGAGCATTGAAACTTTTATGTACTACATTAAACAACATACAATGAAAATTTCAATCATTGTAAATATTATATTTGAAATGGTTCAATAAATAAATAAAAGCTTATGAACCTCTGAATGAAAAAGTATTAACTCGGCTTATCGGAGAGGTCTTACGTTCACTGTCAATACTACTTAGTGATTTCATTACTAAACGAAGATTTAGGATCAATAACAAAGAAATTACCATCCTAGTGATATTATTATTTTTTTCTCATAACAATTAGCCTGTAACGAGTGCATTTATTTCGTGCCATCTTGCGACAAAGCGCCTATTTTATTACATATGTTTAATCAATTAACATAACATTTTTTTTTTATGTAAAAAGTGCTTAATTCAAGTCTAAAAGGGGAGGGAATGTATACCTAAGTTAATTTAAGGAAATAAAATCACTACTACATTGTTTGAAATTTGAAAGTGATTAGAAAGTTTTATCAGAAGTGTAAGATCAAAAAAATAGTGAATGAACAAAATATAGTTTATTCGTTTTCGGGGAATACTCCATAAAAATTGAGTTGGCTAAACTAGGTAAATACGTAGTATACATACATAGATAATGTATTCATAGGTTTTTGTGCCTATATCCACATGTTTTGTGAATATTTAAAAAATTACTACTGGTGATAAAGGACATAACAGGATGTGGATTCATTTTCTCCACATAACTATTCAAAAACACATTATTATAATAAATGCTTGATAAAATAAGCATTAAATATGATATTATTATAAATAATAGGTAACGATACAAACATAAATATTATATACAAAAATATTTATGAACTAAATGATTCACTCTACCTATAATTTAATTAGTTATCCATGAATTTAATTATAACATAAACAAATATAGCTATTAATAATTAATAAATTATTGCATATAAAATTTAAAATGAATTATTAGTGTTATCAATTAACGGTTTCTACAATCTATTATTTTAATAGTTATTTATTAACAATGAATTATTTCAGCCTACAACATCGACTGATATAACGAGATTTTTGAGGCAGTCAACGTTCTCGATTTTGACATAATTGGACCTGTTCATATTATGACCAAAATATGAAAAACATCTTCTAATTCACTTAATTTGCAGATAGTTCAGCTTCCCTTGGGCTTAAAGTAATAATAAATTTTATTGAAGGTTAATTTAATGATGCAATTAACGGAAAAGTCTAAGAGAGAGAGTGAGAAAATAATAGTTAAAAGAATCCGAAAAATTTATGGCTCAATTATCGTACAATTTTATGTTTAAAAATAATAATGTATTAACGATAAGAATGGTGTGTGGAAATTTTAACAATAAATAAAACGCTTGTTACCGTATAATTAAAAGATATAATATCTGCATAATATGAATAAGTGACATGAAACCGGATAAAATATACATATTCATTATCCTAATGATAATGATCTTGAAGGATTTGAGGAATATAATTTTGAATGTAATCTTTACTTTTTTGGTAAAGTTTCACGACTCCTTGTGAGGTTCTATTATTATATTTTTTTTTGTAAGGTTTTATTCTGAAAGATAAGTACCTCTCTTAGGAATAATATGATTTTATATATATATATATATATATATATATATATATATATATATATATATATAGTGTGTATGTAAAGCGAAATTAGGCGTTTAGTTAGCCTGGCGGGAGGATATGGGAAGGAGTGACTAGGGTGCAGTGACCCGACTACTATCTCACGAACTGTGGAGCCTCGGGATAGGTTTCGATTCCACTCCAGCGACAGCCGATAAGCATTTTCCCAGTCCGTCACATCCCAGATAGTACTCTTGTTCGGACTACAAGATGTAGACAAAAGAAGAACATTTTGATTTCTTGACAATATTTAGAAATCGATAGGTGCCGAATATCTTAACACTAAACCTACCAGAGCGGTCAAATGACCCCTTTTGAGACTTTAATATAAATTGTTGAATTCTAGGTTTTCATTTTTCTTGAACTTACTGCACGACTTTTTCTATAATATAAAGCTGTTTAATTCTTCAATATATATTTCTCTTCTTCTTTCGATTGTCCTGATAATAATATGTACTCTACCGTTGTCTACCCCCTCTTTTGACCGCTAGAATATGTATGAAATTTTATGAAGTTATCTGCATTGAAATCTCAAACTTAACACAAAAACAGTAGTTTTCCAAGTAAATGTCATCCGATTTCTAGGAAAACGCCATGTGCTTACAGTTTGTTTTATGATGGGTACAGAGCGACTGCTGGTAACTCACGAGATGAGGCAAAATGGCGATCATTCAAATTAGATTACTGGCTCTGTACGCGGCATTATAAATATTTGCGACGTATTATTTCTATTTGTTACAGTACGGGATGAAAATAATAAAAAAGGTTTGATAAAATAAAGAAACTTCTGTTGACAAAAATAAATAAACCACTTGAAAATATAATATAAGTCTTAATATGCAGTTTTTTTAGCAAGTCACAGTATCCCACACACGTAATCAACACACACTCTGAGAGAGTTTATATGTCTGTTTACCCGCAGTGTAGCCAGGTATAAATACATTTATATAATTTGTGGCAACACTGACAAAGGCAGATTTCTATTAGAAATAGGTGTTGCTATAATTACTTATTAATGTATGATACTGGTCATCAAAATTTCACTTTTTGTTTTCGCTTATAGCGCTTGTTTTAAATATATAGCATTTAAGACCTACTTTATCTGATAGCGAATTTTAAAATATCTGTTATATATTTACAAAAAAAAAAAAAAATATATATATATATATATATATATTTATAAAGCAAAGGCAAACTTTAGTTGACAAAACTGCTGAAAACTTATTAAAAATAAAATTATTATTATTATTTTTTTAATAACTTTTTTTTTACCATTATATTTTTGTCATTTTACTGAAAACAATGACTGTTACGTAAGGTGCGTTTAGACCGCGCCGAACCACATTACAGACAGCCTGTTCTCGGGCCTCTTCGACTAATACAACAATAGAATGATTAGCCGAGACGATGCCCGAGACCGTTCGGTGCGCGCTTTAATAAAACTGAGCCACTAATAATTTCTTTCCTTTGTTCTTTACTATAAAAATACTAAATAAAATATTTCGTATCCCTCTGAATTAACTGGATTTTAAATCTAACAATTGGAGATGGTTTGTGGGAAATAGTAATAATTATGAAGATTTTCTTTATTAATTACTTTTCGATCCTGATAATAAAGTATCCTTATGATATAATTATGTTTTAACCAGGACACCTGGATAAATTAGTTGTGGGTATAGAAATATGTTGCGTGATTTAGACCCATCTCAGCCAATCAATTGGAACCATATCAAGCCAAATTTATATTTTAGATACTGTTTATTCTAGCCATTCCATGGTGAGGAAAATAACTATTTAAAAAATTCAATTCGTGAGCCCATAACGTCCCAAGATTTTTTTTCGGTTTTTGATGTGCATTATCCTAGAGCAATAAAACACCGTTGTAAAATTAAATCTTAAATAAATAGAAGCCGTCATATTTCAAAGCGATATAATTCTATAGCATTCTGATAGATCGCTTTTGAGAAAACTGCCAATTATCAGGGAATATTTGGTTTCTTTTAGATCAAACTAATCTATTACCTCTATTTATCAGAAGCTTGTCTTGACATCAACAATATTTTCCATTCATATCATTCCTTGATAATATTTGGCTCATAAGATCATTCCGAAAGTTTATCTATAATTTGTAATATTTTTTTAAAAATCGTTTTATTTATAATAAAAAGTTTAATTTATTTATTAAAAAATAAATTTAAAATTTAATTTATTCCCTCTCCTCCCTGATAATGATGTGCTATAAAACTGTACTAGGGTAAACCGTACAGTTATTGGAACCTTTAAGACTAAATTTCAGTGGTGACATTAAAAAAAATACTTCTTATGAAGGGATCTAATTGAAACTTCCTATAACCCCTCTTTATCTATCCTTATAAAGACTCAAGAGGTTTTTTTGAGTCTAAAGTTCAATAGTTTTACAATATGGCAATATTTATTGTTAAAAGTGCCAAATCTAGTTATTGGCTCCCTGTGGATTTACTTGTGAAATCTTCCATATGATTAGTTTGTTAAAGTCTTACTTCATAGATGACTTAGAGGACCCTTCAAACATTAGACTCATGTATATCTTGTAATAAAATTAGGACTTGTTCACCTATTTCTTTAAGTTGAAGTTGGGGTGCCTATAACTGTATGGTTTACCCTATCTATTAAACATATGACTATACAGTTTATTTAATAGATAGTATAATATCTGGGTGTTATAACCGAAAATAGGCGTCAGTAGCGCCAAATTATTAGGGGGGCTCCATATTTTCATAGATATGGTAGGTAGAAATTCGAGATGCTAAAAGTTTAAATAATAATGCCTATAAACAACAGTTGAGGCATTAATTCCTTTTTCAACGATGATTTTAAAGGTAATAGGTCTCTTAAAACTTGACAATTAATGTCTAGGTTAGAGTTAGGACGTGCCCCACCCTCTGTGGTGACGCCAGTGGAACAGTCCTACTAAAAAGTTTAAAGTATATAGAATTTGATTACTACAAGATAAATAATAAATATTCTGTGCATGAATAAGTTTTAGTTTTTTTATTTTATTTTTTCTATTGGAATTTAATTGTTCGTTTGACGGTTTATTTATTTTAATTCTGCTGACGCTGCCATTTTATATACAATTTTTAGTTGCTATTCATCAGAACTCTTGTTGATATAAAAATAGTTCTCGTTTTATTTCAGGGATAATAAAAACCGATCATCGCTCAAAAAATGTCAAATTATTCCATTTTTATGACGTACATTGCCCTTTTCACGGCATCCTGTATTTAAGCGTTGGAATTTAGTTTTAACGAAGAATTTTTGTCCTGTATCAATAATATTAGAAAATAAGTTTCTTTGACATTTCACACTTTTTGAATTATGAATTATCCGACTTACCTCAAACTGAGAGGTAGAGATTTTAAAAATTCTAACAATGATGTTGAAAATCGTATAAATATAAATCGTATATGCATAAAACTCTTATATGAGATATGAATTTCTTCAGCGCTTTCTTCAAAGTGGGAAAACGACTATACTCTTTTCAATTTTTAAGTATTTAGCGATGCCATTGTGTTATTATAACCAAAACGAATGAAAAATATTTTAATTTTCCTGGACTATTTTTTTGGATTACCTTTATGTTTACTGTTAACTTTATTCTAGATTAGAATTTTTAACTCTAAAACTTCCAAAAATCTTCTTTCACCTACTACATATATCAGTAAAAACTAAAAACAACCTGAGCTTCAAAAAGATATTAATTATTTTTAAGGTAGCTCACTTGTATAATTATAATATCAGAACAAAAAAATTGAGTGATTGCATATTTACATTTAAAAAAAATATTGTTTTTGTATAAGATGTGATTACGTGAACATATATTCTTGTATTTGACGACTACTTTTTAGTTACTTAACTACTTTCATTAAGGGTTTCTTTTTAAACCATCACTTCAACTTTTACTTTGGTTTTTTTTTTCGGCTCGTTAATACTTTATTTACTTAAATTATGGCAACAAGTATGTGTATGTAGTTATGTATGTATTATTAAATAACATTTGTATTTAGTAAGTAGTGCTTCAGGAATGCATTGAATACAATTCAATCCTCAAGGATACTTAACAATAAGCCAAACGTAACATAACGATTTTTTGTTATTATCCAATTTAAGATATCAGGCCATATTGAACAAGTAAGATTTTTTTTTTAATAATAAATTATATAATCCTTTTATTATTTCTTATTATTATAGTATTACAAATCGGCAGTGTAGGTATTCCTGTAACTAATTATCTCAGTTAGGATTATTACATTATAATTGTTGGGATCTCTTGTAGTCCTGGTATTCCCTCCAAACGTAAGCACAAGCTTTGCTGGGTATTCCCTAACCTGATTATAAATTTTGAATGTTTGTGTTTACGATATTTGTTTTAATTTACTGAAGCTAAGGTTTTTGAAAAAAAATATTTCACTTACTTTTTCTTTTTTTTTCTTTTTATAATAATGATTAACATCTACATATAGCATTTGTAAATACTGTTCGAATTTGATCAGTGAGAAATATTACCATTTTCCTTCACTGTGACAGATTTTAGTATAATTCAATAAAGATTCTAAAATTCAATATTACAATCATAAATCGTCAACCAACATCTTCTTTGTCAATCCTTTTTTTATGTTCTAAACACGTGTAATGAATTAAAATTTATAAAATTTAAAAACATTTTTTTATGGTTTTAATTTTTTTTTTGGCGTGTTTTTATATCATAAAAAAAAGATTGACAAAGAAGCTGGTTGTAGACAATTCCAAGATTTTAACTCCAGATATTATATCTAATGATCTAAAATAATTTTTAAAAGTATTGTTACATATTTATGTGTTACAAATTAATAAAAATATATTTTAATACTGATAATCCCTTCAAGATGAACCCGAAACGTTGAAGAAGAATAAATTATAAAAACTAAATATGGAAAAAGATCATTCATTCCTAAAAACAAAACAAAAAAAAAAAAAAATTAATTTCTTTTATTTTGAATTTTTAAGTGACGATTACTGGAGTGGTGTCTAGTATTAGTATGTCTACCGTTTTAGGTAAATGCTTCTCTATATTTTTATTCGATAATCTATATTTTTAAGATAATAATGGGGGGGGGGGGGGTGTTGTCATTGGTAAGGCAACGAGTCTTTGCTCATGGTCCCGAGTTCGAATCTGACTTGACATCGGGGGGGGGGGGGGGGCAAACACACTTTATTATGGGGGCTGTGCAAATCAACTTGGTTCGTAGTTTGTCGATACTGTTTGTTTATTTTCCATGAAAATAAACTGATTTTAGTTGTGCGAAAAAAAAAAATAAAAATCACAGTTTTTATGATAAAATATTACCATTGTCCTTCACTGTGACAGATATTATTATAATTCAATAAAGATTTTAAAATTCATCATTAAAATCATAAATCGTCGACCAACATCATCTTTGTCAATCCTTTTTTATGTTCTCAACGAGTCTTTGCTCAAGGTCCCGAGTTCGAATCTGGCTTAGCAACGTCTCGTGGGTCGAGAGACACTCCTGGGGCGAACCCAGCCTCTATAAAGAGGGTACCCTTAATTGGCGGTTGGGCGTGATCAAGATCAAATCACCTCCTTGCATGACCCCTGACCAAGAAACCGTACTGAACCCAAGACCCTTCATGGGTTATAGTGGTACAGGTTTTTTTTTCATTTTTTTTAGCTGTTCTCTATTATTGTTAGTTTTTAAAATAGTACATGTTTGTTCATAGATAACAATTGTTGCATCATTACACAGTGTAGCTCCAACGATTAACCCAAGTTGACTGATCCGAAACGACAGACACGCTACCACAACACAAGGGAGGTTCCCCGACAAACATCGAGGCCAGGAAACGCGAGCACCTGTCGAGTCCACCTGCCCGGCCCAGTCTTCCCGCTTCGGTTAATTTACTTCACGTCACCGATATATTATTCATTGAGGTGAAGTAGAGGGTTGCCGTACTGTACCTCGAGTAACATAATTTTCCCATAGGGACCCGTTCTTGTCCTAATATTGGTCAGAACAGCGTCTTGTGAAAAAAAGGGAATTGCAACCTGTGTTGTCATGTAACTTAAAGGTGCCTTAACACTCCACGAGCTTTACCTTCGAACACCACCCTCGAACAACCTTCGTGAAACCTTCACGTCGTCTGTTCGCCTGGGTTCGGGGGTAGCGCTAGTTTCACTTTTGATTTGGGTTTTTACTAAGAGATAGGAGTTGTTTGTAATACTAGTGTACTTTGTGAAACGTTGTAAACCGTCTCCTGTTTTTTTATTTTTCAGATAATATAAAATATATTGATAATAGAGATTTTTTTCTTTATCATAGGCTAAAGTAGGGTGCGTCAGCCATATTGGTTCGCTTAACGTCACGTGAAGTATAAATGGCTGTTCGCTTCACGTCGGTACGGCAAGGTTCGAAGGAGAACCTGATCGAAGGTGAGGTTCGTAGAGTGTAAAGGCACCTTAAAGAGAACCATATTCTAAATCCACATGTCTCTATCACATGCTCTTCTGTACTTTGTCCTGTCTTGTAATTTTTATTTATAAATAGCAACCCCAATTGGGTTCGCTAAGGTTACCCAAGATTCGCTAGTTTACCGTAAACACTAAAAACTGTTAAAGGTAGTCGCTTTTGATTGTTTTTTTCAACGTCACTTTATGCCAATAAGGCTAATCGGACGATTCTACAGTGGGAGTCATAAATTATACCTATCCAGGTATAATTAGGATAGGGATCTTTAATGAGTACCTGAAATCGTACTCGGACCTCCATTTTACGTCCTATCCGAGGGACGGCATAGACAAGGATTTTTTACTCCCATTAAAAAATCCTAGGGCCACTTCGGGACGCGAACCCGCGACTTTTAGTATTGTAGGTTGCTATACTAAACACTACACCACAGGTTACCCCTATTTATAGTTTTTTATATTTATAGTCTGACGTCTTTGTTATGAAAGTTATTGTATTAAGGTGCATGGTTCATTGTTCGCTCGTCTTAACGTTAAGTGTAAATAGCTATTCGTGGTACGGCTACTAGGTTCGCACAGTGTAAAGCCACCTTGGAACTCTCCGACTTTTTAAAGATTCATTTTTCTTCTCTTTTTTTTTTTTTCTGTTAGGGCCCAGGTGGTTGCGGGCTAGGGCTCTTTAAGTTACCTTCAAGATGGGCGGGAAGATCGCCCTTCTTCAGCGTTATTCTAATCGTTTCCCCTCCTTTAATGCCGACATCAGCAAATGGGTTTTAAGTATGAGTATACAAGTTTTCCATGATCTTGTGATTTTACTAATATATTTAATAAAACTCCCTGAAAGATCCTACCAGGGCGAAAACTAAACGCCTCTACATTTATCGAGAATCCTTTTCGTTCACAAACTCTTCCTTTCGTTTCTATTATTCCCCTTCTCTTGATCTTCACGCTTTGTAGTTTCCTTTCCGTCATTTTTGACTTTACAATTTGTTCGTCACGGACAATTTAACCGGGCAGCCGATTTTTTTTTTCTTTTCTGTAAAAGCTGTATACCCTATGTAATGTGATGCGGACGCCTCAAGAATTAATTAGAATAAATACATTTTTTTACGGCTGGTTCCTTCCGAATCAAACTCGGGTCAACAAATCATAAATTATATGTATTTAATCAATTTTCATCAAATATAAATAGAGTAATTCTTACTTTATTTTCTTGATGTGTATTTGCTATACATAGTCAAATTTATTTAATTATTTAGATTTATCAAAAAATAATTAAAGAGACTTGATAAACCTTCACAAGCTTACCCTTATATTATCTTCCCGTTAACGTCTGACTAATAACTTCGCTTTCAATCTCCTTGACTTTTCGATTTCTACCGACCCAGGTGTGTTCTTGACTTCCGCCTTATACAGCTGATCTCATTCATTTGTTTATTTATTTTTTATCTTAATATAACTATATAATATTAAAACTCGCAATTAAGTTTTAAAGATGTATAAAGAACTGAGGCTTTGTAGATATGAGTTTTAAAAATCTTGCTTCTAATATACCTTAAATCTTATAGATAAATTATAGAGAAAAAAAATTGAACTCTACTCTGGTTTATAAATGTTTAACTAATATTAACTTAAAAAAAAAAATAAATTAAAGAAACAATGAAATAGTCCACAACCATGAAAAATTATTATATAAGTTAATTATAGTAAATTAAGGTAATGACGTATGTTTTTTATATAAAACAATTATATATACAGACAAATGGTAGGTAGAATATTAAAAATGTTCCTGTATAACATCTGAACTTTTGTAATGTATACTAATTCAAATAATGTTAAAATACAGATTTCCCCAGAAGATAGGCCAACAAAACCCCGAAACGTTGGGAGAATAAAATAATTAATGACCCATGGAAGAGTTTCCTTAATTTAAAAAAAAATAAAATAAAAAATAAAAAAACCTAATACAAACAAAGTCTTGCTCACTAAAGTGAAAAGTACAAGTGGAATTTTAATATAAATAACTTTTAACTTTTTAAATTGATAGATTTTTACATAATCAGTTGAAAACAGAGTTAAAAAAACTAATCTATTTATTAGAAAATATTTTAATGTTTTATTTATTGCTCAATCGTAAATTAACACCAGCGGCTTGTTTATAAAACTCTTAATAATTAATGCTAAGCAATCCATTTCCCAAATGTTTTACGTGTTAGACAAATATATTAATAATTTCTTGTATTTAATATTTAGTTGTATTTACTAAATGCAACTTAACATATATTTTTGTGCAAAGAAAGGATTCCATATTTTTTTTTTTTTTTTTTTTTGCCTTTTTTAACTAATATGTAATGTTCGACTTTTAATAATTAGCATATTTATTCAATTATAATCTTAATCTTGTTATGAAGATCACTGTTATATTGCTTTTTTTTTTACTACTATACCCTGTTTTTTCCCCGGTTCAATGGTGGTAGATTTAATATCCGTTTTATTATACCATTTAGTTCGGCAAAAATAGAGTAAAATTTTCTGAATAGAGAACAAAATTTGATCATAACCTCTTATTAGTATCATGAAACGGGATCTATATAGTCCGTCTAAATTAATGGAGGGCCAAACACACTTTATGGGGTCTGTGCAAATCAAATTGGTTCGTAGTTTGTCGATACTGATGCATCCTTGTTGCTAGTTCATACCCTTCTCAACTGTTTTCCACGATAATAAACTATTGTTAGTTGTGACTTGTGCGAAAAAAAAAATTCACATTTTTTATGATCAATAATCGGTAATAAGAGGAGTTCGGAATTTCATGTTACGAAAATTGCCAAATATGTACGATTTTATCGAAGCATATGTTCAAAAATCTTTAACTGAATATTTGAAAGGACAATAGGTACATTTGTAATAAAACTACAAACAGGCATGTAGTTACAAACAAACTAAATGTGATTTATGGTTGGGTCAAATGGGAGTGCGGTCAAATAAAACAACACTATGTGTAATAATATATATATTGTACCGAGATTCAGGTCTTCAACAGGCCTATGTATGAAACAAGATAGCAAGGAACCAATGAAAATATATGAAGAAAAAAAAAAAAATAAAAAAAAAATATATATATATATATATATATATATATATATATATATATACACGAATGAGATATTAACATATTTGTTTTTAAATAAGGATATGGACGACATGAAAATGTTAAGAGTAGGTAATAAAAATAATGAAAATCACTTTAATAATATGTATGACTTATCATTTTTTTTTATTAATCTAACATTTTTTTGTCATTCATATCGTTATTTAAAAACAACTATTTTAATATCTAATTCAAAAACTTTATTCATATTCTTTCGCTCTGTAATTATTGATTTATTTTAATGTATATATATTTTTTTTTCATTTACTTTCATCGGTTGCTATCTTGTTTTATACTTAGCCCTGATGAAGACCTGAATCTCGGGTCGAAACGTCGGCACAATAAACGCTATGGCATATTTAATGTTTGTTGTATTATTTGACCCGTACCCCCAACCATTTCCATCACAAAAATGTGATATATTTTAAAATCAAAGAAATTTATATCGGTATTTCTTAAAGTTTTTATTTTTTTTAAATTATTCCCATACATAGTTTAAACATGAGTCCCGCACAGTAAAATTGCGTAATAAAACTCTATTCTACATTTTTTTTTTTTTTTTTTTTTTTTTACTAAACGGAGCTGATCTCAAAACTAATCTCACAATAAACTGTAACCCCATTTGCAGGGATTCAATGCTTACTATGTGTAGTTTTTCTGGAAGTATGGGTCGGTAGTTTATCTTGTTTGAAAAAATAATTTTTCATAAAAAACCTCTTGTTTATCGAATAACTCTAAATTCCGTTGTTAGAACTCTTCGAGAAATCCATTCTTTCAATTATCATACTGCAGTAAATTATTGTTTTCTCATGGGAAATTTAGTCTACATTACGATATTGCCCTTAAAATTTAATTATCTTTACACAGTATTTGAACAGTTTTTCTAATTCAATAAAAACCGCGACTTCCTCTATGAAACAAACAATTAGACCTTCTTTCATTTCCGTTTGGAATCGGATTAACAAAACATTCACCAGTTCAGTTTATTTTAAAAGTGTATTCAATATCCTCATGATTAATTGTAATCTATGATGTATGTAACTAATACATCTCTTTTCATCTGTTTCCTGATAGCAATTCAAGGTTTTATTTCAAACAAATTCAAATAAAACTCCTCGTTTTTCCTGTATACAGTAGAATCCCGATAATCCGTATGGAATCATTGATTCCATGATTTTCTCCTTCTAATTCCTCTATAAACAATGTATTTTGGTCCCCTCGATAATTCGTATTTATTTTCGTCGACATAATATATTTTAAATATATAAATTTGGGTCATAAACCTTAAAGAAAGACCGAATTTACTCTCTGACTACGAGAAGTAAATTAGAGCACTTCAAGATGGCGAATACGCAGAACTAGATCATTTAAAACTATTTGAAACGTAATTCTAACTTGCCGATCGGAGGTTAAGTTTTAAAGAATTAAGCGATTGGAATTAAAGTTTTTCAAAGAAGGGATCGTTGGTTTTATCTTTTCAAAATAAGGAACGACACAAAATTTAACTAAATTACGGTGGGGGGGGGATTTTTTGTGACTTTAAAGATGTGTAGAAAGATACGATCACTACTTATTAACTCAGAAACGAGAAAGGGCTTATGTTTCTAATGACTTTCCGATCGTGTTATGTTTTTATGGAAGAACAATGCTATGGTGAAATGTAATGAACTAGTAAGTTATATATATATATATATATATATATATATATATATATATATATATATATATATTTTTTTTTTTTTTTTTTTTTTTTTTTTTTTTTAATGCATTCACCCATCTCTTTATCGACTGAAAATTTCTCTGTGTTTCACTTATATAAAAATCGAAAAATGTTTTATTTTAATTAAAACTACATTTGCACAATTTTTGTTTGTTAATTGTCTAAATTAGTAGGGTAAACCGTACAGTTATTGGCACCCTTAAGACTAAATTTCTGTGGTTAAATAAAAAAAAATACTTGTTATAAAGGGATCAAATAGAAACTTCCTATACCTCCTCATTATCTATCCTCATATAGACTCAAGAGGTTTTTTTGGGTCAAAAGTTCAATAGTTTTACAATATGGCAAAATTTATAGTTAAAAGTGCCAAATCTAGTTATTGGCACCCTTTGGATTTAATTGTGAAATCTTCCCTATGGTTAGTTTGTTTAAGTCTTACTTCATAGATGACTTAGAGGACCCCTCAAACATTAGACTCATGTATATCTTGTAATAAAATTAGTACTTGTTTACCTATTTCTTTAAGCTAAAGTTTGGATGGCAATTACTGTACTGACAAGGGGAGGCTACGGACGTGGGGTCACCGATTACAATGAAACTTTTTTAGAGTTTCTAAATTCAAAAATATTAGATACGTGTCCGAGGGTTCTTGCCAATGGGCCTTCTGAGCCGAGAAAAAAAATTTCTTAGGAACGAAAATAGCCAAAAATTGCATCAACAAAGTTGCCGCTGCTCAAGGCTCCTTCAACCAATTTCAATGAAATTTTCAGGCATGTCAGAGTATTGAAAAATATTAGACACGTGTATAGGGGATTGGCGAAATTAGCCTCTGGAAGCCCAGAATAAATCATTCAATTTTGTGTTATATTCGCGGTCTCGGTAACGTTAAAAATCAATTCCATTACTTTTTAAATTGAATAAACTACGTTTTTTCAGCTTCTTACTTCAAAAACTAAATATTTACATTTAAAAACAAATTATTTTGAGACGAAGTTTTTTTTTTCTTTTTTTTATCTTCTAAATTTATATTTAAATATTATAAATATTTAACAGGGAATATTTTTCATAACAAAATTTCCTTGCTTGGATTGAAGAGATATGTCACCAAAAAATTTATACTCGTAAAATAGTAGTACCTATATTTAAATGTAATGTGATAAATTTTTGAAAAATTAAAATTAAAAACATTTTTTTGTCAGGAAAATGTTTCAGACTTTTCCTGGACTACATAAACATTATAAAATACCAAATTATCCTAAAATACTAACTAGGAAATTAAAAATATGCGTTTACACCCCACACTCGTTTGGGTGATATTTATCAAAAAAACAGCTAAAACATAAGTTTTTTCGGCAATGAGAGCATTTAATAAAAGGTACACCTTTGCAGTTGCAGTTTCCTTCCTTTTTCATTCCATCAGGAAAACATATTTGATTGACATTTTCAAATATTGCTCTCATTGGAATTAACTTGGATGCAAACCAAGCATATTTTACCATGTCAACAAATAATGGAGATGACAATTGATGATGAATTAAGGAATGAATTTTCAGAGCATCTTCCCTTGAACTAATTTCCTGACGACCATCACTCAATATTTCAGAGCAATTTCGTATTTTTTTAATGAAGTTTTTTACTTGTCGAAAAAAATAAACATCACATGGTTGACAATATGCTGTTTTTTGTATTTAGAAGTTCATACTGTGTTTATAACTGCAATCCCTTAATTCAATAAAAACAGCTGTCGTCTTCCAAAGATTTATTATTCTTAATTTTTAACAAACGTTTTCAATCATAAAATAATTCCTTAATTCATTGGGCAAGGGAAAACAACAATGGAAATACTTTCAGTTTCAAAATTCAAACTTTCGAATTCAATTTTTCACAAAATTATCTTAAATATTTTTTTAAGTAACTATGAAATTGTGCTTTTTACATAAAAACTGGAACATATTTCAAATAGTATTTTTTTTTTTTGGTTGAAAATTTTTCTTCAGTCTAAGCAAAAAATGCTTTTTCATAAAAAATATTTCCTGTTAAATATTTAAATACAAATATTATTTTTTGACGTAAAAAGCTGAAAAACGTAATTTATTCAATTTACAAAGTAATGGAACTGATTTTTAACGTTACCCAGAGAGCACGAATATACCACAACATTGAATGATTTATTCTGGGCTTCCAGAGGCTAATTTCGCCAATCCCCTATACATGTGCCTAATATTTTTTAATACTCTGACATCCCTGAAAATTTCATTGAAATCGGTTGAAGGAGCTTTGAGCAGCGGCAACTTTGTTGATGCAATTTTCGGCTATTTTCGTATCTAAGAAATTTTTTTTCTCGGCTCAGAAGGCCCATTGGCAAGAACCCTCTGACACGTATCTAATATTTTTGGATATAGAAACTCAAAAAAAAGTTTCATTGTAATCGGTGACCCCACGTCCGTAGCCTCCCCTTGTGAGTGCCAATAACTGTATGGTTTACCCTATTTTTATTTTTATTTTTTTTTATAGTCGCTTCAATATTGCACATTTTGTATTTATTTCTTGCACATATGTTCCTTTTCCTTCTTATTTTTTTAACTACGTAACGTTTGCTTGTTTAGTTATTTAATGTCACTTCATGCTGCTAGGGCGAATCAAACGAAACAGTATGTTTGAATTATTGTTTTGTTTATAATTTTCTATTGAATGACAGTTTTAAATATACCTTTTTTTTTTTTTTTTTTAATGCATTCACCCATCTCTTTATCGATCGAAAAGTTTCAGTTCCACGATGTTTATTTTCGTCTGGGGGTTGGGGTAGGCGAATGCGGTGAAGGGATTCTTGAGTTGGACACAGAGACCCAAGCACCCCTTGCTAAGGGTCGCTGAATTTATGGTTAGCTTCCTTGCGCAGTCGCTGCTTGCGCCGGGCAGAAAATGGCGGGCACCCTCCCTAAACAAATGTCTACAGAGCTCTTCTCAAGCATGAAAATCATCTCTGTGCAACCCCAAGCTAATAACGCCTCAGACATAGATCGATACAACGGCAATAATATTTAAAACACTAAAAATTATACAACTATAACATCAGTAATTATTCGCCAATATTCTGTAAAATTCTCATCTCGTGGTTGGTAATAAATAAGATCATATTTTAGTTCATAAGTAACTTTAATCATCAACTTAAACTTACGTTTTTTGTCGATGAAATCAAACTTAATAAACTCATAAACGCTTTTACTGAGCAAATTATAAAACAAATGTAACATTTTGACGAACCGTGTAATAACAATGGTGTCCACCTTAATATTTCTCTGAACCGTGGATTTGATATCTGAAAATGATGTCCGCTTACCATTAACTTGTTTAAAATGAATAATGAATTTGAAATATAGGAGGATATATCCAACGATGTTTAGATAAAATATCAATGCGAAGGTGAGGACTCGTGGTTGTGATGAGCTGAATGCTAAAGAGATTTGTGCTAAAAGGAACCTTCAACATCAGATAGCACTACGCAAGAATACCAATCTCAGCGCACACAAAGTTACATTATAAAGAAATAAAGGACGATAATTAACAATAAGGGCTAACTAATTTAATTTAAATTCAGATAAAAAAAAGTTATTTATTTTACCATTACGTCGATGAAAGCTGGTAAAGAAGTAGGGCTAGATAATAATACGGAAAAGACAGAATGGTTAGCTGTAGAAACGGTAATGATTTTGGCAATGCTGAAGTAGAAGAGAAAATGTTTGAAGCCGTGGAAAAAAGTGAGGTATTGAGCATATATAAATACTTACAATTATTAGAAAAAAAAGAAATTTAAGAGGAAATTAAGGCTAGTCCGAAGGCGGGAAATTCTTGTTGTTTTTCAGTTGCAAAATTATGTAACTCTTTCGACGGTTCTTTATGGGTGTAAAACATGGCCGCTTACAATAAGGGATAAGAAACACCTTAAGGTGTTAGAAAATAAAGTACTGCGTTAAATATTTAGACCGAAAAAGGATGATTCAACAGGAGAATTTAGACGGCTACCCAATGCCATTGGCGGATCCAGGGGGGGGGGGGCTGTGGGGGGCTGCTTCTCCTTCCTTTGGAAAATTTTTCGTTATTTAAAGATAGAATTTGACTTTCCTTAATGTAAGGGAGCAAGTTAAAGAACAAATAATAAACAGAACAAGTAGAATTTTAGTCGTGGGAAAGGAACGTAAAGGTAAAAAAGTTGATTAGCAGATCAACCCTTTACGATCGGCTGGATCCACCCATGCACAATGCAGACTCCCGAGAACTTTACCTGGTAAATGTAATCGAGGGTATATTATTTAAAGATTGCGTCTCTGATATGAAAAAATATTTAAATCTTTTCGACCTATTAGGGACTCATCTTAACTCTCAGCTGGGATCTTCTGATTTTTCTTGGACCAGTATTGCTTCATCTTCTGGCTGTGAGCCTGTTTCTTCTCATCCGCCCATTTAGGTCTGGTAGTGCCAGTACACTTGGGAAGACTCCCTGCAGGATGGCTACTAGTGATACTAGTTATTTCATTTTATATATATGAAGAATTTGGTATGAGAATGATGGTAGAAGAATTTAAAAGAGCAGCACAAGATTTAGGGCTAAGAATAAATTGCGAAAAGACAAAGTTTATGAAAACCTCTAGACAAACCACGTAGAGAGAAGGGATCGTTGAATTTGGAGAAGACGTGTTTCACAGCTGCACTACATTCAAGTATCTGGGAGGAGTAGTGACGGAGAGTAACAACTTAGAAGTTGAAATTAAAGGCAGAATTCTAGCAGGAACCAGATGTCTATATGCCCTGCAAAAAGCTCTCCGATACAAAAGCCTCTCTAGGAAAGCAAAACTAATATTATACAAAACGGTAATTAGACCAGTAGTAATGTATGGCAGTGAAACGTGGACTTTGACCAAGGAAAACAGAACAGCTCTCCTGGTTTGGGAGAGAAGAGTCCTGAGGAAGATCTTGAGAGCCGTCAAAGAAGAGCACAGATGGAAAATCAGAAACAACGCCGAACTAATGGAATTGTATGGGGAGCCTGATATCCTGTGTGCTGTCAAGAAAGGCAGAATAAGATGGCTGGGACATGTTGAAAGAATGGAGCCCTGCAGACTGTCAAAAAAGATGCTAAATGGTGCACCAGGAGGGAAAAGGAAAAGGGGCAGACCCAGGCGTAGGTGGATAGATGACCTTGAGGAAGACTTGAAGAAACTGGGGATTAGAAATTGGAGAAGCCTCGCTGGAGACCGCGAGGAATGGGGAAGAATGGTGGCAGAGGCCCAGGTCCTACAAGGACTGTAGCGCCCAACAGTGAGTGAGTGAGATATATAACTAGTATTTCATATCCCAATTATCACATAAAAGATTGCAAGATTGCTAAAAATAAAAATCAATTAGCAATCAAGAAAGTAACTTTACAAAAATGGCTCAGAAATTTAAGATAATTTAAGTCGAGTTGTACATAACAAATTGATAACAATACATTTACAATTAATATCATCCTCATAAATGTACGAAGCAGTAATTATTACTGATTTATTGAAACCGACTGAGTCATGTATGTCTCGGAAAAAAGTTTAAAAAATTTTACATTTTGTGATTTAACTTTCAGAATAAAAAATTCTTTGGAGGATCGCAGAGGAAGAAAAATGCTAAGGGAATTGTGAGGAGCATTTGAATTATTGGTCTGTAAGAAAAGGGGGAAATATATCAGGTAGATGGCATTCACTTTTAGCGTTCCTTCTCCAGTCTAATCCACTTCAACAAATCCATCCAACTTCTTCCCCAATCTGTCAATCTCAACTCAGCAGTCTTCTTCCAATCCAATTTGACTAAATTTAAATAATAGAATGGAATCGGGGTAACTACATCCTCTACAATCAGATTATTCAAATCTGACAAATGATGTCATTCATTCAAGATTGAGCAACAATAAAATAAGGTTGAGTGAGCGTAGCATGGAGTGAAAAGTTAAACTGAACTTGCCATCAATGCTAGGTGAATGTTTTCAATGCATTTTAAACTTAGTATCTATTCTTTTCAGCTACTACAGTCATTTTTTGTACATCCTAAAAATTTCTATCTGGGTGAAGAAAACATGAATTTAAGTCCGATTTACGCCCTTGCCCTATTGAAGTGCATTTGTCAAGAACTCCAATTCTTTCGCTGCTTGAATGACTGAAATCATGTTTACTGAGGCGGTGGATCTCTGATATTACCACTTTACACCAAACCTCAAGAAACAAGTGCGACTATGAAGCGTCCCAATAAATTTACATCATGCCATGGAGAGTTATATAAGATTAAACTCAGAAGGTACGAAATTCTAACTTCATACCATTGAAGGGAGTTGGTGTAAAGAAAATACATGATAAAAAAAAACTAAATAATGTTCTTTCCCTAATAACTGGCCCCATATGATCTTACTATGAAAAATAAAATTTAAAAAAATAACTACAGGTTTTAACAACTATGTACGGTAGAATACCAATAATTCGTATTGTAAAGGGACCCAGAGTAAAATACGAATTATCTGGATTTACATTAACAGGGTTACATTATTATATAAATATAATATATTTATATAGATTGATAAATATAATATAAATAATAAGGATAAATATAATATCGATTGTTTCGAAATACAATCTATATAAATAAAGATGAAATTCTCTTAGTTTGTTTTTTTGTTTGTTCTTTATAGAAATACATACCGTTAGTCCTAAATTCTCCGAATTTCGCTTAGTGGCTCTTTCATACCAGGTGCGAACACCTGTCCATATTAAAATTGCATAACAGCCAATCTCTGGGTATATTCTTTATTGTTATAAAAATCGTTATGATCTCACTTTACATTAGATTTTTACGAAATCAACCGTTGGAGTAAAAAAAATCTCATTTCTGTCCTAACGAACTTTTC
This sequence comes from Aelia acuminata, assembly GCA_911387785.2. Taxonomy (NCBI): domain Eukaryota; kingdom Metazoa; phylum Arthropoda; class Insecta; order Hemiptera; family Pentatomidae; genus Aelia; species Aelia acuminata. Next base: position 156,803,782 of record OU426980.1, on the reverse strand, counting down.
TGGACCCACGGCTTTTCTCATTGTTTTCAAAATTCCGTGGGTGAAACCGGGATATTAAAGCTAGTTATAAATAAAATAAAAATAAAATTATAGTTGTTACGTTGTCCAATCAATAAAATATTGTTACTTATTCATGTTACAAAATCTAAGGTTGAGTCAAAACTTTTGACCGGTACTGTATATACAAGTGCATTGCACTTAATTTTGTCTAGGGCTTTCAATCCTGCTTCTTCTATGTATACATATTTTTAAGCTCGTATACAAAATAATCTTTCAAAGCATTTAGATATATTTAACGCCCCCTTTATTTCCTTTTCGATTCTTATGCCACAAGGTTTTTGTACAACTATCGATTTTAAAGAGGGGTGGTTTGGCAGGAAGGAGTTCAGGCTGACTTCCGCTAAATATCGATTTTTCCTCGAAGTCCCTCCCACGGATTTCCCCTCCAACCCACCGCCCTTTGTTGTTGTCTTACCTTAAAAATATTTAAAATTGTTGCCTTTAATTACTATACATACATTTATGTGTTTAGTATATGGTGCCAATAATGTAATTATGTTACTAAAAGCATATTTTACGTATGATAATCGATATTCGAATTTTGTACGTTAGCTCTCTACATCCTCAGATCAAGATAACTTTATTGATCTTTTCTAATCCCGGATATGATTGAATATAAAGCGTGCGTTATCAAAGAGTTTGGTGTTTATCTAAGATCTTGTTTTGCTGTCCTAAGCTCTACTTTATCGCATTTCCTCACGTGACAGAAGAATCTAACAACGATTCTTGTGTTTTTTGTTACCATCTCCCACAGACCTGTTTCTATACAATATTAGTATTCTGTACAATAATACTATAACTTTTAGATTCGGTAACATTTTGTGCTGATTTATCTTTTTTTTTTTTTTTACAAGAACTCAGATGTGTTCCCGAGAATCTCATTATAAAAAAAAAAAAAATTGAGTTTCATAAAGGCCCGCTGTCCAAAAAAAACTTTTGAGGAATGTCCTTGTTTCTAATATGTCAAATTTTATCAAGCAACAAAAAAAAAAAATTGATATATTTCATTAGGATAGGTAAATGATGATCAGGATTTTCAGTTTGAAAAATTTGTATTATCGGAAGCCAACGTTTCGATCCAACTTGTGGATCTTCATCAGGGGTAAAAGAAAACAAATATATGAGTATCTATGCTAGAGGATGACAATGAATGAATATTTTACAGAACTGATAATAATATAAAAGATGGTAAGCATTATACATGAATATTTAAATAAGTAGCTGGTTAGCAAGATAAAATAGAATCTGATATTTACCTTCTGAGTCAAGGTATACACAAAGACTGAAGGTAAAATAAGGTAAGAGGGTAAGACCTCAGAAGGTAAATATCAGATTCTATTTTATCTTGCTAACCAGCTACTTATTTAAATATTCATGTATAATGCTTACCATCTTTTATATTATTATCAGTTCTGTAAAATATTCATTTATTGTCATCCTCTAGCATAGATACTCATATGTTTGTTTTCTTTTAGCCCTGATGAAGATCCACAAGTCGGATCGAAATGTTGGCTTTCGAAAATAAAACTTTTTTCAAACTGAAAATCCTGATCATCATTAAACCTATCGTAAAGATTAAACGTTGACCATCTCTCACTTCTACAATTTTTATAATTTAATGTATCTGTTGGCTTAAGAAATTTCATAAGATCATATTTTATATTTTTATTTTTTATAATTGCTTGTTCCTTGTAGGATAATTACATGTGGGACCCCCTCCCCTTGAATGCAGTAGACAAGTTAGATGAGCCCATTACGATGTCGGCCTTGGGTCTGTTCCTTGTTGGGTTCCTGTATTAGCTCTATCTTCCCGATATACATTATCTCCTTCTCTTTGGATAGCACATAGTTTTATATATAAATATATAAAGCTAAACCAAACTACATGTAAACAAAGAACATGTATATAACTCTAACTATTTCAGGGAATATAAGTAACTTTTGGTATCAGTTTACTTGGCCCAAACACGGCAAAGGTTTCAGAAATATTAAGTTGATGGGAGTGTTATGCAAGAAGCTCTTAAATTATTCGCAGCATTCTCCGCTAAAATAATTCTTAGAACTTACTTGGGCAATTTTGCATATGCACGCACGTTTAGTCAAGTTCACTGCGACTGGTTTTCGTGTCGCGTGCAATTTTAGTCGATTGGCGTTTCTCTCCTCCTGTTGTTTTGTTTAACATTATAATGAAACTTTTTTTTCTTTTTCCTTCCGTTGAATCCGCAACTTTCTAACCTTTTGTATGTCTTAAGGATGTTTCCTATTAATCTTGGCATTTCCGTATTCATTGTAGGAGATAACTTTGGTTGGTATGTGTTTTGCTTGTTAGGAAACGGGTTACCATTGAACGAGATAAAAGACGTACTCTTAAAAATTTGAATGCGACTCGCAGTCGTTTTCGTTTCCTCACATGTCTTCGAATTTCAGAATTCGTTCAGTAAAGGTATATGTTTGTTATAATATATTGTACTAGCATTCCCCGTCGCGGCTTTGCCCACGAGCCTTTAAAATCAATTCTGTGATCATTATCTTGGTATTGATTTAATATAATGTTATCTGATGTTAAGGAGATTTAGTAGAATTGGAGCTTTCGGTAGGTGGAATATTGGAGGGGGAAGCTGCCAGCTCGGTAGAAGAGAAGGAGGCGCACAATGGAGAGAGTTCACTAAAACCACCGAAACGAAAAATTGCTTACTCGTCGTGAACGCTTCATTTTTCGGCTTTAAAACGTGGTTTTCGACGCCCCGTAGGGCTTTCCAGTTAAATTCATCGTATCAAGATCTTTAAAATGAGTCCAAATTAGATATTTTTTCTCGAAGTACAAAAATAGGTGTCCGTTAGAGTCAAACGACAATTTCGCCATTTGAACCCCTTAGGGGTTACATTTTTGAAATTCCTTTCTTAGTGGTTACCTACCTACATCCCGTTTAAAATCTAAATTACGAACTTCAAGTTTCTATCATTAGTGGTTTTTGCTCTGCGTTGATTCTATCAGTCAGGACAAAGCCTCTTATATAGAGAGAGATTACAGTGTATGTAGAACATCTGATTTTAGTATTTTATTAACATATTAATAACTAAAAATTATCGCTAAATTATATTAATAAATTGGATTTCAAAATATAGATAAAAATCATTATAATTGTATGATACAATACAAATATGATTAAAAAGTAAATCAGCTCATTAATAATTAAAGCTCATTGTTATAAAAAAAATTGTATCACTATGTATATTAAAAACCTATTATTTCTTTTTTTTTTCAAGTACTTTTACATTTTTTATTTTAAAATAAAAACATTTTGTTCAATTTATATTTTCTTTCAATGAAAAACGGAGTAGAGAGAAGGCATGAAAGCAACGTTTGGTATCAAATACATACTTATCGCCTTTGATAATAAATCTCCCTTCCTTTTGACGTTGTGTTTCTCTTCGGTATTCATGCTTGTTTCATTTATTTTAATCGAACAGGGTTGTGTTATGTTCAGACGAAAATGTATCAAATTATTTAAAAAGAATTAATATTAGGATTTTTATAATGTTTGTATTATTTTTTTAGTTTTAATTACTTTTATTGAGGTCACTTAACAAAGTTTGAAGTTTTAGTCCTACACCAATATAACTGATTTTTTTATAATCAAAATGGTGAATCTCATCTCTTCCTTTATAACATGTCTATTTAGAAACAATCCCAAACTTACAACCTTAACACCAACGTTTCAGAATTTCTTCCGATTATTATTATTATAAATAATTATTAAACACAATACGTCATTCTATATTATTAAAAAAAAAAACTTTTTAATGAAAAATATCGATAGGTGCCTTTATACATGTGCGAACCTCGACAGGCAATCCCCCGAACCTTGCCTTGCCATTTACACTTAAACGTGAAGCCGTGAGAATAATGATGTCTGGCCGCTCCTATGCTCTAACTTATTATGGACTAGCTGTATGTCACGGTTTCACCCGGGGGATTTCATTTTTCTAATGAAACGGTCGATTTCATAAAAAAACCATTGTAAAGCGAGATAATTGCGATTTTTATTAGGATAAAGAATATCAGCTGAAGATCGGCTGAAGTTATGCAATTTTAATATGGAAAGGTGTTCGCACCTGGAATGAACGAACCACTGAGCGAAATTTGGAGAATTTAGGATAAACAGTATGGATTTATAACGGTATGGATAAAGAACGAACAAACAAACAGAAATATTGCCCTGCAGTTTCAGCTTCTCGCAAATCGGCTTGCCTAAACCTCTGTTGGCGCAAGGCGGGCCTCGTATTCCTGGGCAGACTCAGTTTCCCGCGATTCTTCCAGTCTAAGCCTGTGTTTAATCCTATTTTGATGTTCGTCAAGAGTTTCAGCTACGTTTATTTACATGTATGGTGAATTTATTTTTTAAAAATGCCTCCTAAGAAGCGAGCTTCAATAGGAGAAGTGAGCTCAGAAGCTAAAAAACAACGTCAAATGTATAGAGTATTTGACCACACCAGGACAAACGGTATGGATTTCTATAAAGAACAAATAAACAAACAATGGCAAAGCGGTTTTCGTAAAGGTCGAAGCACGAGGGACAACCTAGTTAGGCTAGAGACGGACATCAATGAAGCTTTTAACAATAGGGAGAAGGTCCTAGCTGTTTTTATTGACCTGGAAAACGCATTTGATAGAGTGTGGAAGAAGCAAATACTAGACGTTTTATTGAGCATAGGTATTGACGGATACATGCTGGCACTAATAGACAATTTTTTAAAAAATAGAACTTTCCAAGTGAGAAACGGTTCAACTTTGTCGGAGTCTTTCATGCAGGAGAATGGCGTTCCACAAGGAAGTGTGTTATCAGCAGCTCTTTTCTCAATCGCGTTGAATCCACTACTCAGCATCATACAAACACCGGTCAAGTCTATGCTTTATGCCGATGACTTGGTAATTTACTGTGCAGGAAAATCAATCCCGGAACTATATAAAACTATTCAAAAAATATTGAACCGAGTCAATAACTGGTTGACAACGCATGGATTCCGTATATCTATCAAAAAAACCGTCAGCGTACTTTTTACAAAGAAAAAAACATTACCACTACCCACGCTTAAAATTGAAAATACTGTCATTGCTAATCAGGATTCCGTACGTTATTTAGGCCTCACCTTTGATTACAGATTAAATTGGACTGAAAATATTAAACTACTTAAAATAAATTGTTTAAGATCACTAAATCTTCTCAAATGCTTGACCAACACGTCTTGGGGCGGTGACAGGAAAAGCATGTTAACTCTGTACCGAGCCTACATTAGATCTAAACTCGACTACGGATGCATGGCTTATGGATCTGCATCCCCCAGAACTCTCAAGATGTTAGATAGCATACACCACAGTGGATTAAGGTTAAGCACAGGAGCCTTCCGTTCCAGCCCTATTTTGAGCATTTGCTGCGAAGCCGGAGAACCACCACTTGAATTCCGAAGAACAATCATATCACTCTCATACTACATTTCTTTAATATCCTCCCAGCATCCACTAAACGACCTTCTTTTAAAATACATGACACCCACCTACGAACCAAACAGTAACGCATTAAGAAAATCCTATCCCAGAAGAGTCTTTTCCTCCCTCTCAGAATTGAACATAAGAATCCCGGAAATATTACCCAAAACCATATCAACCAAGGAGCCTTGGACCATACCACAGCCAAAAATTGATTTATCTTTAGTGAAACATATAAAAAAACACACTCCACCCATAGTATTTAAAAAAGAATTTCAAAAAATTAAAAATGAGCTCACTGATTCCACACATGTTTACACTGACGGCTCGAAGAATGAAGACGGAGTAGGAGCTGCCTTTACCTATGACAATCAGACGCATTCCTTCTCGCTAAATTCAGATTGCAGTATATTCACAGCAGAACTTTTATCAATCTATAAGGCACTATCAATAATTATACCAGGTAATAATAAAATCGTGATATTTTCCGATTCCCTATCCGCTCTAATAGCTCTAAGTAACCTATATTCTACACACCCACTCGTACAACACATCTTCGAGAAGATAGACAGCCTAAAGAGGATGAACATCAGCACAGTTTTCTGCTGGATACCGGGTCATACCGGTATTGAAGGTAATGAGGTGGCTGACAGAGAAGCTAAGAAAGGGATCACAGAAGGCAACCGCTATGCGAAAGTCCCCGTATTGGATTTAAGCCTCAAACTAAAGCACGCTGTTTGGACATCGTGGGAATCATTATGGGATGCTCAAACCGATAACAAGTTAAGGGTACTAAAAAGAAGCGTTCAGCCATGGAGCCCCTCATTTTCTGGAAACAGAAAGGAAGAAGTGGCCCTAACCCGACTGCGGATAGGACATGCAAGATTCAGCCACGAATATTTAATGAAAGGAAAGACCCCCTCCATATGTGAAGCTTGTGGAGTAAGAAACAGTGTAAATCATGTTTTAGATGAATGCTTAATTTATGAAAAACAAAGAGAGGAACATGGGCTGCCGCAACAAATTTGTGAACTTCTGGGAAACGATCCTTTTACCATATCAAATTTAATTCAATTTTTAAGGGCCACAAAACTGATTAATCTTATTTAAAAATACTACAAAAATATTAATATCTTCTTAAAGTAGTGACGATAATATTGTCTGAAAAATAAAATAATTTATTATAAGTTAATAATAATCTCATAATAATAACTCTACCTAAATCGTTCTAGTATTGTCCTATCCACCTTCCAGTATTAATCTAAATTGTATCTATCTACCCAGTATTAATTTAAATTGTCAAAAAACTAGTATTAATCTAAATTGTTAACCAGTACTAATCTAAATTGTTAACCACTACTAATCTAAATTGTTAAACAGTATTAATCTAAATTGTCAAAGAACTACCGTGGAGTTGGACGATAATGACCTTAATGGTCGACTTGTCCTTAAACAAACAAAAAAAAAAAAAAAAAAAAAAACAAACAGAATTTCATCTTTATTTATATAGATAAAAGCAACGTAGGAAAAATGCTAAAAGAAGTTCTTGAAGCTTATCTTAACTAACTTAACCAGTTAGATGCGGCGGCATATTTTAGGGTTATCCTGAATTGAACGGTATCGGTCCCCGGGGGTCCGTCTGCTGGGATGAGCCACAGACGGCTTTGACGAAAGCGTTATCTTTTGATTAAAAGGGAATTAAATGAGCGTTTTAAGGGCATTACCTCTTGGCAAGGATTGGAACTAGACATAATTGGCGCAGGACAGGCCGATACAGGATTTACGCTTTTTTTAATCGAAAATCGGACCTCGGAGTTCGATTCTAAAAAACAACACAATTTCAGCTGTTAGCAACATTTTCTGCACTAAAATGAAATAATCTCATTAAAATCGACTAAATTGAGTGTTTGAAGTGTTCGGACTTTCGGACATTTTCATGTGGAAATTGGCTGTTAAGAAGGGAATGTAAGACATCGGACCCCGAGGACCGATGCCGCACCTAACGTTTTGACATAAATCAATTAAAAAAAAAAAAGTATGGGTCTTATGCAGAATCCCGGCACAAGTAACCTCATTACCTGTATAACTTAATCATATGACTTTATTTAATTTACATTTGAGGTTAGAAAGCTTGTGAATATTAGCATCAATAGCTCAGTATTGATCATTATGGGGATTTTGAAGATGATGAAGGATATTCCGGACAAGAAAAGTGCAATTCTCTTTGCAAATCGACTAAATTGAGTGTTTGAAGTGTTCGGACTTTCGGACATTTTCATGTAAAAATTGGCTGTTAAGAAGGGAATGTAAGACATCGGACCCCGGGGACCGATGCCGCACCTAACGTGTTAACTAACACTAGAGCTATCCCCGAACACACTGAAGAACTGTTAAAGTACAGTCTAAAGGTACCTTTACAGTAAAGCTCATACCCACCAAATCACTTCACCATCTTCCATATTCTGCGGTTCTAACGTGATTTAACTAAATTTACCATCGGGAAATTGTTCGTTCGCAGTTTGTTAAATTGGTAAAAATTAGAAAAATGGGACTAGTATAAATATTCAAAGCCTGGTTTCCTTCTTCCGTTTCCGCAACTAATTGTACATATCTCGCGCTCCGGATTTCCACCCTCCCCTCTCCGATGATTAGGAGCCTGATGGGAATGGCCCGTCCTATTAGACCTTACATTATGATCTACTTTTATCCTGAGTAGAGTAATCTATAATGATAAAGAAATCTACAATTAAGAGTATTCAAAAAACTATCTAAAACTAAGAAAGAGTCGTATAATACAAATCTAGTTTTATTCCTTTTCCTGTGACCATCTTGTACATAGTCGTATCATAGAGAAAATCTTATTTTATTTTTTAATGCCGAGCTGCCCAAATCCAAATACGACAGTAAAAATAGCGTTTGATATTCGAAAGGTGTATCGGTCGTCCATTATTCGATGTTGATCAAAGCATTAATTATCGTTCGAAAAATCAGGAAATCCGGTGATATCATCCTATCAAAATAAAGAATATATAGAGTACCAGTCAAAAGTTTAGACTTGCTTGTATTTAATTCACAATCTTCAAGTTTAATAATATAATTCTAACTAAAGAGGTAGAATATGGTGGATATCTTCCAACATCATTAACTCAAGAGGTAACATTTCAAACATTATATGATTAAGTTTAGAATGAAACTATAAATAGGGGCAACCTGTGGTGTAGTGTTTAGTATTGCAACCTACAATACTAAAGGTCGCGGGTTGGCGTCCCGGGGTGGCCCTAGGATTTTTTAATGGGAGTAAAAAATCCTTGGCTATGCCGTCCCTCGGAGTGGACTTAAAATGGAGGTCCCGAGCCTGTGCGATGTCAGGTACTCGTTAATGATCCCTATCCTAATTATACCTAGATATGCAAAATTTAGGACTCCCTGTACTGTAGCATCGTCCGATTAGCTTTAGAGCATAAAGAGACGTTAAAGAAACACAAACAATTTATAAATAAATTAAAATTATAGTTTTTATGCTGTTAAATAAATAAAATGTTGTTATTTATTTATTTTAAAAAACTAACGGTGAGTCCAAACTTTTGACTGGTACTGTAAAGGAAACATTTTTATTCTAATTCATATCAAGAAGTAAAAATCCTTTTGGATCTTATGCGGAATCCCGGCACCAGTGATTTTACCTGGTTAAATAGTGATTTTTGCAATATCATCAAATTTAATTTAATAACTTACTCTTTATTGTTAGGTAGGTTATTTCTAATTGGATGTGATACTACAGATGATTTTTGTCTCCTCTATCGTAGATTACTTTTTAAATAAAGTATTTATAAGTGCTTTATTAAAATTATTATTATTATTATTAAAATTATATTTTCAAACCACGTTCCCTTTCTTAACCTTATTTTCTTAAGGCAGGATCTCATGCTGCATCGCCAACTGACCTCTTGAGCCCGATGCTCAGGTACATGCTTTGTCCTTGAGAGCATTTTCTCTCCTTATGTAATAATCCTTTTTCTTGCTCAAAGAGGATTGCACTTTTCTTGTCCGGAATATCCTTCATCAACTTCAAAATCCCCATAATGAACTATACTGAGCTATTAGTGCTAATATTCACTAGCTTCCTAACCTCAAATGTAAATTAAATAAAGTTAATGATTAAGTGAAACAGGTAATGTGGTTACTTGTGCCGGGATTCTGCATAAGACCCATACTTTTTACTTTCACTTACCTATGTATGAAATATATAGTAAGTGGAAGTATTGCGATCGTGAAAAAATTCGACTTCCGGTTTTCAACGGAAATACACGTTTTGGGGTCCCCTGAGTCGAAATGACCAAGTCCCGCGAAATGGTCTGTGTGTGTGTGTGTGTGTGTGTGTGTGTGTGTGTGTGTGTGTGTGTGTGTGAACAGACTAGCTCAAAAACTATAAACCGTGTGATCCTGAAATTGGGTATTTAGTGTAGGTATATGCCCGCGATGTGACAGCATAAATTTCATCAAAATTACTTAAAGGGAGGGGGTACTTTACTGAATAACTTTTTAGGTTTTTTTCGATTTTCTCAAAAACGGCTCTAACGATTTTGATTAAACTGAGTATTTCATCTATTTATATGCCCGAAATATGACTGTAAAAATTTCATCAAAATTGATTAACCGGAGGGGGGACTTTACTTAATAAATTTTGTAACATTTTCACGTGTTTTTTTTATTTACTCTAAATCGGCTTTAACGATTTTGATCAAACTTGGTATTTGATGTATGTATATGCCCGAGATAGGACTGTTAAAATTTCATTAAAATTGATTAACCGGAGGGGGACTTTACTTAATAAATTTTGTATCATTTTCACGGGTTTTTTTATTTACTCAAAAACGGCTTTAACGATTAACAAAAATAAGATATGGATGTAGAAAAATGTGTGACTTTGGGAAATTATATTTAACAGAACACGTCAATTTCTTATCTAAGTAAGTTGGTAAGTGAAAGTTGTGTGTTGCGCGCACGCACCAGATTTTTTTTAATTGATTTATGTCAACACGTTAGGTGCGGCATCGGTCCTCGGGTTCCGATGTCTTACATTCCCTTCTTGACAGCCGACATTCACATGAAAATTTCCGAAAGTCCGAACACTTCAAACACTCAATTTAGTCAATTTTTAATGAGATTATTTCATTTTAGAGCAGAAAATGTTGCAGGCAGCTGAAATTCTGTTGTTTTTTTCAGAATCGGACTCAGAGGTCCAATTATCAATAAAGAATGGCGTAAATCCTTTATCGGCCTGTCCTGCGCCTATTATGTCTAGTTCCAATCCTTACCAAGAGATAGTGCCCTTGAGACGCTCATTTAATTTACTTTTAATCAAAAGGTAACGCTTTCGTAAAAGTATTCCCATCGGACCCCGACGTCCTATATCGTCTGTGGCTCATACTAGCAGTCGGACCCCGGGGACCGATACCGTTCAATTTAGGATACCCCTAAAATAAGCCGCCGCACCTTACGTGTTAAATATTTATCCCCAGCCCAACTCGGACTCACGTAAAGTTCTGTTCATCACAATACGAAATATTACTTTATAATAAGAGTTTTAAAAATAATTTTGCACCCCTAAACTAAAAATTATTATTGTGCTAAAAAATAGGGGGGTAAACTGCTATTTTTAGAACCATTATTCGAGTTATCATTAAATTAATTATTACATCAATTTTATCATTAAATAATTTAATAATCCAAAAAACCCTTTATTAAACTTGGCCCTAATATAAATTTAAAGAGATATACAGATCGCGTACTCTACTATACAGGCAACTTCGTATTTATTTTAATCGATTGTTTTCTAATTATGGCATTAGCGTATCGATTTGTTCCTTGATATTATAAAACCTTGACAGAAAAATAATATATTCCTATTACAATATTCTATTATGGTATAAAAACATTGGTATGTATATCTAGAAGAGATAGAGATAAAATAGTTCCAGTATATGAATTAAGTGAGATTCCAACGACGACATTCTCAGAATCCGAGTTGATATAATATTGTATCGTTATATTTTCCGTTTCGGGGGGGAATTCCTCTCTTGAGTTTCTGTCTGTATAAATATATGGTCCTTATTAAACATTTGTTTATTTGTAATTTTAACTATTTTGTTTATGAATTGCAGTTTGTTTTACAGAAAAACAACATCGTTGTTAAAGGTAATTATTCGTCCAGGTACGGTACACGCTTAATGTGAAATAACCCATCTTCCAATTAGTCCTCTTCAAACACCCCCCCCCTCCCATCACCAAACCTCATTGAGATTAGATTAAATATTAATCTCCCATCAACGTCTCGTCCTCCTCTCCACCCCCTGACAAGTTCCCTTCGACACGGAATCCCTTTTAGTGCAATTATTTGCCTGTCTATTAAACCTCTTAAATTTTATTTCCTTGCCTCGTAAGCTCGTGGTAAAAAAATATTTTGAAATTGAATTCTCGTATCATTTTATAATCTGGTTATCTATGTTGAATGGGGTCCCTGAATTAAAAATTCGGGGGTCAACTGTGGTGTAGTGGTTAGCATAGACACTTACAATACTAAAGGTCGCGGGTTCGCGTCCCGAGGTGGCCCTAGGATTTTTAATGGGAGTAAAAAATCCTTGTCTATGCCGTCCCTCGGATAGGACGTAAAATGGAGGTCCCGAGCCTGTATGATGTCAGGTACTCATTAAACATCACTATCCTAATTGTACCTGGATAGGCAAAAGTTATGACTCCCACTGTAGCATCGTCCAATTAGCCTTAGTGCCATAAAGTGACGTTAAACAAACAAACAAACTAAGTAACCTAAAAATTCGCTGATGCTATAACTTAACATATAGTATATGTGTACATACAAACATGCTTCCATTCGATTTAGATTGTAAAAGACTACATATGTATATATAGGGTAAACCGCACAGTTATTGGCACCCTTAAGACTACATTTCTGTGGTTGAATTGAAAAAAAATACTTTTTATAAAGGGATCAAATAGAAACTTCCTATAGCTCCTCATTACATATCCTCATAAAGACTCAAGAGTTTTTTTTGGGTCAAAAGTTCATTATAGTTTCAATATGGCAATATTTATTGTTAAAAGTGGCAAATCTAGTTATTGGCACCCTGTGGATTTAATTGTGAAATCTTCCCTATGGTTAGTTTGTTAAAGTCTTACTTCATAGATGACTTAGAGGACCCTTCAAACATTAGACTCATGTATATCTTGTAATTAAATTAGGAGTTGTTTACCTATTTCTTTAAGTTAAATTTGGGGTGCCAATAACTGTACTGAGTGCCATTAAGTGTATGGTTTACCCTATATATATATATTTTAAGAATGTTTTAAGGTACTATGTTATTGGTTGGAAGATATTCTCCACCCCTAGTATTTTCCCCTTCCCCGCCAGCTTAAGTTAGGGAAAGAACCCCTCCTTCCCCCCCCTGTTTTTTTTTCGTCTTGTACGTTATGTAATATATGACTGCCCATTTATTTTTTTGTGAACATCTTTTGATGCTGGCTGCCGGTTCGTGTGAGATTAATGCTGGCTAATGCTGTCTCTCTCCTTATTCCCTCTCGCATCAGTTCTTCATTGTTGAGGCCGTTACATCAAGTGAATAATTCTATGTAGTATATATATATATATATATATATATATATATATATATGAAAGAGAGAGAGAGGATTGGGGGAGCATGATTAAAAAACAAATAATAAAAAGCCAATGTCCATCCCTTTTCCCTCCACAACCAATGCTATGAAAAATATGCGCCTGTACTGACAGCGTTATATTATATATTTATTAATTATTTCAATATATTCAATATCATAAGTTGATACAACTAATACAGATTTGTTTTACAATACGCTTTACAGAGATTTATTTTATTATTTATTTGATATTGTTTAGTAATATTAAATTGCTACTAATAAATTACCTTAAAAAAAAGAATAATTAAATTTTAAATAATACTTAAGAATTATATGAGATAATGGAAACGAAGATATAAATGTAGGGTAAACCATACAGTTATTGACACCCAACTTTAATTTAAAGAAATAAGTAAACAAGTCCTAATTTTATTCCAAGTTATATATGAATCTAATGTTTGAAGGGTCCTCCAAGTCATCTATGAATTAAGTGTTTAGCAAAGTAACCTATGGTGGGAACATTTCACAATTAAATCCTAACTAGTTTCAATGACTAGTTTTAGCAATTTTAACAATAAATATTGTCATATGGTAAAACTATCGAAATAACTGTACGGTTTACTCTATGTTGCCCTTAATTTAAAATTTAATTACAGAAATAGTTAAAATAATAAATAATGTTAATGATAACAAATCATAATGTTAATAATAATTTAGTATTGGTTTATAAAACTGTCCGTTAAATGTTTATTTTATTTTTAAAAACATGTCTACATTTATGAGAGAAGCGTAAGTATAATATATATATATTTTGTTTTTTTTTATTTTATTTCTACTAATGTGTCGTACATTATTGAAATCTTATTTGAACTCGGAAGTCTTAAACGGTTTATTCCTTGAGCTCCGTTCTTCTGTAATGGAAATTAGGTATAATCCCATTTTGTTGGCCGAAGTTCCTAGCCTGCTAAACGCTGTTACGTTAAGGAACTTCAAGTTGTTATTAATTTAACTGATAACCTGTTTTCCTAACCTCTGAGTGTTTTATCCGTTACGATAATCATTTCGTTACATCAGCCCTGGACAGAACCTAAATCGTTTAAACCTCTTTAAATTTGCTAATTTAAATAATTATTTGGGGGGGGGTACACTAGGACATACCCAAGTTTGTCACTTGTGTATCCATTGACTAGATCTAACTTCTTTTTCAGTAATCTCGTATTTATAAATATATAAACAGCTACTAAAAATTCCTATGCATTCAGTTTTATAAGTTGGCTTTGAGATGGACACGTGCAGTCGGATATTGCTGAGTTCACTCCGATCCTCGTCATCGTTCATGCTAAGTGTAACACTAAACTCTGCGTCGTAGTGGCTATTGAAATATTTTTTTTATTTTTATCGGTCATCCAATGGAATGTACGATTAACAGCAAGTATTCGGGATATATCTCACAATTAAAAAAAAAAAAAATTATTTAAAAAACAAATCATTTAAACTATTATTTTTTAAACCAACCCTAAAAGAAGTGGGTTCTTTAAAGTATTTATTTTTAGATGTGAGAGATAGTCAACTGTTATTCTATAAGATAGGTTAAATGATAATCATGATTTTCAGTTAAAACTTTTTTATTTTGGAAAGCCAACGTTTTGATCCAACTTGTGGATCTAAATCAGGGCTAAAAAAAAAACAAACATATGAGATTCTATGCTAGAGGATGACAATAAATGATTACTTTACAAAACTGATAATAATATAAAAGATGGTAAGCATTATACATGAATATTTAAATAAGTGGCTAGTTAGCAAGATAAAATAAAATCTGATATTTCCCTCCTGAGTCCAGGTAGATACAAAGACTGAAGGTAAAATAGGGTGAGGGGGGGTTATTACTATTACAGTACCAGTCAAAAGTTTAGACTCATCCCTAGTTTTGTAAAATAAATAAATAACAACATTTTATTTATTTAACAACATAAAAACTATAATTTAATAATTGTTTGTTTCTTTTACGTCATTTTATGCCACTAAGGCTAATCAGACGATGCTACACTGGGGGTCCTAAATTTTCCCTATCCAGGTATAATTAGGATAGGGATCTTTAACGAGTACCTGAAATTGTACAGGCTCGGTACCTCCATTTTACGTCCTATCCGAGGGACGGCATAGCCGAGGATTTTTTACTCCCATTAAAAAAAAATCTAAGGCCACCCCGGGACCCGAACCCGCGATCTTTAATATTGTAGGTTACTATCCTAAACTCTACACCACATGTTACCCCTATTTATAATTTTATTCTAAACTTAATCATATAATGTTTGAAATGTTACCTCTTGAGTTAATGATGTTGGAAGATATCCACCATATTCTACCTCTTTAGATAGAATTATATTATTAAACTTGAAGATTGTGAATTAAATACAAGTAAGTCTAAACTTTTGACTGGTACTGTATATTTGTTTTCTTTTAGCCCTGATGAAGATCCACAAGTTGGATCGAAACGTTGGCTTTCCTAAATAAAAAAGTTTCAATTAAAAATCCTGATTATCATTTAAGCTATCGTATTTAATTTTAATTATTGAGTTTATATTAAAATATGTGTTGTTTTTTTGTGTACGGAATAAACATTGCTTTTGGTATTTACAAATATAGCATCCTTCGATCCTTTCTTTATTTTTATATTAAGTACCCATGTTCGTTATAAAAATCTGGAGTTGCTTACAATAGTAAATAATAGCTAATAAGATAACTTTTTGCATTGGCAAAGGGAAGGAGAAATCATTGCCCTGAATGCAACCATTCGGTGATATTTATTCCTGATTTTTTGCTCCTCTACCTAATATCTTTGATGATGGTGAATGGTTTGACATGATCGTGCAGCATTCTGTATTCCGTTGGAGATTTTTTTTTCCCAGATTTTTTTTTTTTTTTTTGGCTTCTTATTCCCCTGGCCTTTTGAAGTCATGTTTTAATTGGGTCCTTTGCGATTCCTTCTACTTCCCCCTTCACCCTTTTATAGAACGTCTCCAATCTCCGAATGACGAAATCAGTTAAAATCTTCATAGGGTATCTTCAATATTCTTCTACAGTTCGTCTCGTGGGTCGCGAAACCAGCCTCTATAAAGTGGATACTCTTAATTCAAAAATTGAGGGGGGAAACTTGGCGGTTATTCGTAACCATCGTCAAATCACCTTGCACGACCTCTGACCAATAAACTGTACTTATTCAGTCCTGAACCCAAGATCTTGAATGGATTGTAGTTATACAAGTTTTTTTTGTTTTTATTAATCTATGACATTTGGAGACTACACTCCATTTTTGGTACTTTTAAAATGTATTGCGAACTATATTACTTTATTTACAATTTGTTTACTAGTTTATCTTATTATAAATTTTTAATAATATTATATGATAAATTTTTAATGATCTGATCCTTCTATTTTAATTTTCATCTCTATGATATCCTTTGATGATTCTTTTCTCTTTTTGTACGGCCTGAATAAAAGAGAGGGGGAAAAAATGATGCGTTGGTTGCAGAACTTAAGTAGGAATATTCATGATTTCAATTTGTGGGATGCTTAGCAATTCAATTTTTACTTTTTCCGGTGCCATAATGATCAAGCCCTGTCATAATATATTCTCTCCATTCAACGGAGGCCTTGTTGAGAATTGGATTTGCATCCTCTTCCCTATCCCCTTCAAAAAAAAAAAAAAAAAAAAAAAAAGGAAAAACTTTAGCATCTGTGGATGTAGGTTTGCTTTTACTTCAGAAACTAGTTTTAAACCGTGGTGATTTGTACTGCCCGGGAAGCTTTAAAGATTTTATTTTCTTGATGAAAAATATAGATTATATACAGAACAAGTGTTGTTCAGTATAATAGTTAATTTAATCTTTATTACGATGTAATTATATTCTTTATTATACCGTTTTATCCTGTAAATTATAATTTACTCCTAAAATAAGTCGTTTATAATATTAGAAATAAATACTGCGTTAATAATTGCAATAATTTACACTTTAGATTTCTCAGCCCGTAAGACCATTCGTCCAACTTACATATTCTCTGTATATATTTATTTATTTTTTCAGATTTTGACTAGGGATTATGCATTAATAGTAAATTCATACATACATTAATGATAAATTTAAAACTTCGAAATGATCTCCAGAAATACTCTGCTGTAGCATTTAAACATTACGAGAAATAATATTTTATATATCTGTTTAGAATTAATGAATCAGGTTTCTTTTAATTCTAATCGATATATATATATTACTAGCATTCCCCGTCGCGGCTTTGCCCGCAAGCCTTTAAAATTAATTCTGTGATCATTATCTTGGTATTGATTTAATATAATCTGTTGACAACGTATATTATATATTAACAACATAACTGGGATCAGAGCTTCCGGTAGGTGGAATGTTGGAGGGGGAAGCTGCCGGCTCAGTAGAAGAGAGGGAGATGCTCAATGGAGAAAGTTTACTAAAACCGCCGAAACAAAAAAAATTGCTTAGTCGTCGTGAACGCTTCATTTTTCGGCTCTAAAACATGGTTTTCGAAGTCCCGCGGGGACTTTCGAGTTAAACTCGTCGTATCAAGATCTTTAAAATGAGTCCAAATTAGATATTTTTTCTCGAAATGCAAAAATAGGTGTCCGTTAGAGTTAAATGACAATTTCGCCATTTAAACCCCTTAGGGGTTAAATTATTGAAATTCCTTTCTTAGTGGTTACCTACATCGCGTTTAAAATCTAAATTCCGAACTTCAAGTTTCCATCATTAGTAGTTTTTGCTCTGCGTTGATTCTGGCAGTCAGGGCAAAGCCTCTTATATATATAGAGATTGACATTTGTGATAATATTTTAAATATTTTCTTGGCGAATAACATGAAAGGGAATGTCCTTAGTTGCCGTCCGTCAATTCGTACCCCGATTCACATTTTAGTGATGAAATATTGTTTACAGCTATTTTAGGCTATTGGGAAGTCAGTCTGCGCTGAAAAAAACAAAACAAACAATATAAAACTTCATCCCTTCTGTAAATATAAATCTTCAATCTTCTGTAAATAAGTAAAATAGAAAAAACTACATAGAACATTTATTTATGATTTATTTGATATATTACAGTTTCAAGCTCAGAAGCTGATCAAATTTTTTTTTCTTGTTATCCAAATGTTTTTTTGTTTTGTTTTTTAATATTCTTGGTCAGGGTTTTCTCTTTACGTTTGCTTATATCTTAGTTCTTAACATTTCTGCTTTTCTTTTAAACTAACCGGACAAATGGCTCTGGATTTTACCATATTCTGTTATTCGTATGTGACTAGATGTCCCAAAATAAAAATTATTTTCTTTCTTTAAAACACTTTTAAATGCCAATAACATGATAGTCCGGGAGCTGAGGGCCAAAAAGGTGCCTAATTTGAAGACAATTTTTGATCATATAGGCTGAAAGTACTCATTTCATAGACAACAAATGTGAAAGTCTGCACCTGAGTATTGAAGTATTAACCATTTTGAACTAATTAAACAACCATCTTCCATCTGTTAAAATAAAATATAAATTTTGCCAAGTACCAAAATATTTTATCGAATCCCCTCATACTTCAAAAACCGAAGTCTTAGCAGGAAGTAAGCACCACGAATAATTTCACGTTTTCATTTGTATTGCCAAGCAGGGCTTAGCTAATGTATGTAAGGAGCTAAATTTAATGCTCAGCAACTTTTATCTAAAACATTTTTCATTTAAAGTAGGTGCTTTTGAGTTAGAGGCGTTGGAACACGGTTTCCACCAAAATCGTAAAAATTATATGCGAGAAACTGAGAAGAAATCCCAAAAAATTTCACGGATTTTAGACCACAAGGCGCTAAATACGTTCACGTTTTAATTACTTTATCTCCAAAGGAGTGGGCTAATTTTTAAATTAATGAGATCTTTTTAACGGGATTCAATATTCTACAACTATTATAGGTAACATTTTTCATTTGGAGTAACCCTCTTTTAATAGCAGGCTTAATTGGGAATGAGCTTAATTCATTTTCCCGCTAAGTGGCTAAATTGACACTCGGTTTTGGCCAAAAGACGTACCCGATTTTAACTTTTAGGACCTCATTCGACGCGAAATTTAATGCCCTTTTATTTTAGAAAGAACACAAGTTCGTCTTCGATAAATCGTTGTTATTAGCGAACAAGTGAAAAAAGTTCGAAAATGTCGATTATGTTAGCCTATAAAATTTGATGGGAACCGATCTGAGGTGGCAGACGTTTACATTTGTTGTCTATGAAATGAGTACTTTCAGCCTATATGATCAAAAATTTTCTTCAAATCAGGCACCTTTTTGGCCCTCAGCTCCCGGACCATGAATGTCAAAGCGGCTTAGCAAACTTAACTTGCCTGCAAATCTTGGTTTATTCATATCATTAGTGGGCATAATCCTTGGCATTTGCTCAAAAATCCAGATTATCTTTGATGAACTCAACATATTGCTCTGAAGTTCCCCCGGTATTGGTATTGTAGAAGATAAAGGCTATTGTTACAGAGAATGTCCTTGAGAAGTCCCTGGGGTCGGCCTCAGTTTTTCTCTTCTCTCTCTTCTTCTCGTTCCTCTCTCTTCTCGACTTCCTTCTTACTCAATTCATTGGAAACCTTACGAGAGTCAAAAGGGGGAGGAATTTCGTGAAAACAAGTGTTCCATTCCTCCTTCAAAATTCATTCCGGATCGGCAACTCTTTTATCCATTATTCTTTTGTGAATTGGTCTCCTTTGAGGAATTAAAATTTAAAGAGGTTTCCGCAAAGCTAAGAGTCCTAGATCGATACCCCCTCCCGAGCATTCAATTTTTTAAACTCAAGGAACCTTGAGAAATGTGACAATATTCCTACTAAAGCGTTCTCCCGGTAGGGTTATGTATATCGACAAATTTGTTTCTGGTACAGGTGGTACCAACCACCACTTACCGTTCCATCCATATTTAAACAAGTACGTACGTCTCAAGTTCCCTTTGCTAATTCCATAACATCCATCTAGATGAAAACGTAAACGTGCTCTCTCTCTCTGAGTGCTTGTGGTAAAGTCACTTGGATCAGTAATATTTGATACCAAGATAACAGCATATTGTTATTAATCAATGTTATGATTTCACTTTCAAATGTATTAATGTATTAACGCTCCATCACTTGGTGCTGCTTGCAGATACTACTGAATCGTTCCGGAAGCTGAGGTTCTGACTCAGAGCCTATTTACACATTCCGTTCCGCCTTTACGTCAGTTTTTCCTTCGCGTAAAAAGAAATAACAGAAACTGAGAATTGACAAGATATTTAGGACCTATTTGCTTCATTTAAGTTCGTTAGATCAGTTCTCCTCCTGAAAATTTTGATTAGACGTCGATTAATCGCGATTTTCTTGTGGAATTCAAGGCACTAAGTGAGATTACATTGTACAGTACCGGTCAAAAGTTTAGACTCACTTGTATTTAATTCACAATCTTCAAGTTTAAAAAAATAATTGTAACTCAAGAGATAACATTTCAAAAATTATATGATTGTTTCGAATACAATGTATTTAAATAAAGATGAAATTCTGTTAGCTTGTTTTTTTTTTGTTCTTTATAGAAACTCATACCGTTTGTCCTAAATTCTCCAAATTTCGCTTAGTGGTTCTTTTATACCAGGTGCGAACACCTGTCCATATTAAAATTCCATAACTTCAGCCAATCTCTGGGTATATTCTTTATTCTTATAAAAACCGTTATGATCTCGCTTTACATTAGATTTTTACGAAATCAACCTAAAAAAAAATCTCATTCTGTCCTAACGAACTTTTTTCGACTCACGGCTTTTCTCATTGTTTTCCAAGTTCCCTGGGTGAAACCGGGATATACAGCTAGTCATAAATAAATTAAAAATAAAATTATATTTGTTACTTTGTCCAATAAATAAAATGTTGTTACTTATTTATTTTACAAAATCTAAGGGTGAGTCTAAACTATTGACTGGTACTGTACATCTATGTAGTTACAGTGTAGTCTAGATACTCCACAACTGGACTGTAGCATCGAAATGTTCTAACGTGAAACAAAAACAAAATACAAAATGATTTCATGACTATTGTTAAAACCGTTGCAACAAAATGTTTTTCTTTACTGTATTTGATTCACGTTAACACTATTTTGAAATCAAATGAAAATTCATAAAAACATAAATAATAATAATATACTAGAGTAGTTTCTAAAAAGGACTAAGAGGTTATATTTGTATGGATTAAATCACACGTAGGGATATCAGGAAATGAAGAAGTAGATAAATTAGCAAAAAAGGCTACACGTACAGGTTAGCCAGTTTGCGTTCCGGTCTCATACACTGATTTTTACTTTGCAATTAAAGAAGATTGTAGAAACATCTGGCAAGAAGAATATCAAAAATCTCAAACAGGCCAATATAAAAAATAAATATTCCCATATATCTCACGCAGGCCCTGGTTTTCATCAACTAACCTAAATAAGTTCGAAATAAAAACTGGATTTATACAAAATTCTTTATTGCCCTAGTGCAAGCCATTAATATCTGTTTTATAGTTATAATTACTCGTTCTCAAATGTTTATGTAAATTTTTATCGTTAGAATATTTACTAATTATTATTATTATTACAAAAATTACAATATACCTATTTCTACCGATGGCGGTCAAATGACCGCTTTTGTAATAAAAATTATAGTCTTTTCCAGTTGATTGTAATTATAGCAGCACCTACTTCTAATAGAAACCTTACTTTGTCAGTGTTGCCATAAATTATATTAATGTATTTATACCTGGCAACACTACGGGTAACCAGACATATAAACTCTCTCAGAGTGTGTGTTGATTATATGAGTGGGGTACTGTGACTTGCTAAAAAAACTGCATATTAAGACTTATATTATATTTTCAAGTGGTTTATTTATTTTTTTTTTCAACAGAAGTGTCTTTATTTTCATTATTCGTTTTATTATTTTCATCCCATACTGTTACAAATAGAACTAATTATCACGTCTCAAATATTTATAATGCCGCGTACAGAGCCTGTAATCTGATTTGAATGATCGCCATTTTGCCTCACCTCGTGAGTTACCAGCAATCGCTCTGTACCCATCACAAAACAAACTGTAAGCACATGGCGTTTTTCTAGAACACAATCGGATGACATTTCCTTGGAAAACTACTTTTTTTTGTGTTTAAGTTTGAGATTTCAATGCAGATAACTATAATAAAATTTCATATATATTCTAGAACCGCTCAGGGTAGACAACGGTAGAGTACATATTATTATCAGGAAAAACGAAAGAAGAGAAATATATATTGAAAAATTATCCAGCTATATATTATAGAAAAAGTCGTGCAGTAAGTTCAAGAAAAATAAAAACCTGGAATTTAACAATTTAGATTTAAGTTTCAAAAGCGGTTAATGTAGTTCATGGTATAAAATATATTAAGGGAAAATAAAATAAAATGGACGAAGTTGAAACTCCTGCTATCAAAATTTAAATAAGCGTTAAATTTAAATTTGAATATATATTAAAGTTTTGAAAGGCGTCGAGAGCAATGGAGGATTGTGCATGTTATCAGCCAATATACCTAGCTCCATAGATAGCACACCATCTTCCTTTATAAAATCTAGCGGTCGTATTGTCCTTTTTATTTCTTTTTTCTATTAAGTAAATGCATTTATATGCGCATAGATACATACATATATATTGGATAGATACATCACTAGCACCTATCTTTAAAAACGATTTTTTTTTCTTCTAACTTTATTACATACTTAATCTGAATGGTTAACTTATATCCTAGTTGTTTAAAACTTGTGCTTCCTTGATTCTATTGAACGGCTGAGTCTTGCATAACTAACATAACTTCCAGTTTCTTCTTATCTTGGGATTTATTATTTTAAATAGTTGCTCACGGGATTATCCAACCACTCAACTTCTGTAAACCGCTCCATCATGTAAGAGCCTGCTTGAATATGTAATTTTTTTTTAATACTTTCGATAGTTGATTTTTTATTTTCAATATACAAAAAAATATTAGAAGGATGAATATCTTCATATTCTATGTTCCTTTATTTATAAAAATACAGTTTAATAATTTAAATAGATGTTGTGACTAGAGAAACCGAAACACCTGTTTATTTCTGTTGAGTTGTACAAATTTTTAGATCTTCATGTAATGACGGTTGCTGTGATGTCTTAGTTTGTGATCACATGTTTGGATCGTTCTAGGCCTTTCTTGGCGGTTCATAGCAGAGATCGACATCGAAGGAAAAACGTCGATATTTTTACAATCTAAAAATCGATGTTGATGTCGCATCCCTAGTTCATAGTAGACCCTATATAAAAAGCGATTGATCGACTGGAATTGGAGTTCTTATTGTTAGTTCGATATATTGGATTTTAATTTTACTTAAATAACCGTTTTTAATTGTACTCTTTGATTCTTTATTGCAGCCTTACTTATATTATATTATTGCTTGGACGTATCGGCTAATTACGCCATTATCAAGGTAACAATACCTAAAATTACAACATATCTTCTTGAATATTCATCAAATTAAAAACAATTATATAACAAGGAACATGCATACCAGCTGTGTCCATAAAATTCTTTGTAATCAAATAGGCTAGCTTCCTTCCCTTGTCAAACAGAAAATTAAAATTTATAATGTAATAAGTTATAATATTTATTTATTAAAATTTATAATAATGTAATACATAAGACTGTGATTGACTATTATAAATTTTAATTTTCTATTTGACAAGGGCATGACAATTTGATTACAAAAATTTTTATGGTCACAGCTGGGTATAAGTATTTCCTATTATTTAATTGTTTTTAATTTGATGAATATTCTTAAAGATGTGTTGTAATTTTATGGATTGTTACCTTGGTAATGGCGAAACGTCGAAGCAATAATATAATATATGGGAGCCTTCATTAAAGGATCAAATAAGTGCTTAGCTAAAATCAGTTTTGGCCTCAAATAAAAAAAAAATTATATAAAATAAATTAAAAAACCGTGTTGCAATGATAATAAGCATTCAGTATGTTTAAATGTGAAGTACCTAAACGACCTGATGTACCTATAAGACAAGCTTGAAAATGGTTGCCGGTTTTAAACTGTTTAACTTTTCCTAACACTAGTTATTTTTTAATACATAAATTTGTAGGAACCCTTAAGAAAACGAATTTATATCTGATGTATGTACGTGTATCCAGGTGTTAATTAATATTAATCTATACATATAAATTTGGTTTTTGTTTTTCCGCTTAGACAGATCTCTCTTTCTACTATTTTATTATTATATATTACTTTTATTTATTAATATCTTTGTTTTTATTTTTTGTGTGAGTTTTTAATTTTTCCTACTGTTCATATACAAATAATTGTTATATATTTATTATTAATGTACCACAAAAAAGTCTCGTAAATTAATATGGTTGATTGGAAGGATGAATAATCCGAAATCTTGTACAAAACATCATTTATTTTGTAAATCTTTATATTTTCCCTCTCTTTTATTTCGACACCCTCTAAATATCCGGACTTGAGATTGATAATATCGAAAGTCGATATTTTTATATCGACCCCCAGAAATTCATATTGATTTTTTTTTTTAAGTCCACTGCGCCAAATTTTAAATTCCCATTTCTGCTCCAACGTTTTTACTAAATCTTATTTAAACTTTTTTTCATCAAAATAATTGGTTAGCACTTTTCCAGTTATTTTAAATAATAATTAAAATATTCTCCCTCTCTCTCTATCTCTAAAAGAAAAAAATCTGATGCTAATGTATTTAATAAGAATAGCATTTAATATTATTTTATGTTATTATAAAATATTTATGTTTAACATATTCAATATATATGTTGAATGTAGTTGTAATACCACTAATGATTATTTGAAAAGATGAGGGGTTAAAAAAAAAAAAATAATACAAGCAGAACAGTTTTCTTCGTTTTGTTTTTTTATTCTTATTTCTAACTTGAAATAATCTGTAAAAAGTTTACGAAAATACCTAATCAATGCTTACAACAATGTACAATGCTCAAAACCTTATTCGGACAAAATTACTCTTTTGTTAGTGTATGAGGAAGCAATCCTCTTTGTGAATGGAATTCGCTTTGATTAGCCAATTATGCTATTCATAAACGGGAATAGAGATTTGGCGAATGCCCAACTTGTTTCAGAGCTTGCTGGTAAACTCTGGATTCAAGGTCATCAAGGAATAAACCGTGGAGACCAAATTGGTCTCCAAAATATTTCTTCTTCGGGCATCTTTCTTCATCTTTGAGGAACGTCTTCGATGCTAATAACACACTCCAAAAAAAAAAAAATAAAATAAAAAAGTCATTCTCTCTCAAAAGAATCTGACGTAAAAGTGAGACGTTTGCCCATTCTATTCATAGATCTAAAGTTGCATGGGGATTTGCTATTATTTATTCTATCCTAAAAATATGTTTTATGTTTCATATATTTAGAAATAGTTTTTTTTTTTAATATATGGTAAAAGGTCTTGACTCATCCGATTCATTTCATATATTTAAATTAGTCGATACATTTTAAGCTAGCTTTTAATTTATTATTTGCCCATGAACTTTCAGCTAGAATGAGGTAGAATGGAAAATAAAATTAACGCAATATCTATCGTAATAGTAATGGAAATTATAATAATAACGTAATTATTGTATAAACTAGTCAACGTAACCAATAAACAATTGATGTTAATTGTCATCGCATGTGATATGAAGCTAATGTTTGCAATTATGGCAATCTCTGTTTATGGTAGGCCTCTGAGGCATGTTAATGTTAAATGCGTTTTTTTATTTTTAAAACTATTAAGAAAGTAGTATTTTTTTTTTTTTTTTTTTTTTTTTTTGAGGCTTTATCATTTTTTCTTAATTTTTAAATTATGTATTTTTATAATTTACAATTAAAAAGGAGGTCTGGCTCGACATATTATTTACACTAAATAAGTAAATATTATTAAATTGACATATATAATTATGTTGTACATTTCAATGCATGAATTAATTAGGTTCAATTATTTTGCAAAATTAAACATAACCTTGGAAGACGAAATTAAAAGAAGTTAAGAGTAGGAGAAGTAAACAATAGTTTATAAAATATATACAATTGTACAGTAATAAAAAAACAGAACGTATAAAAAAATGATATTAACATAAGATATATCATTTACAGTTTTTGTTCGGTTTTTCCTAGGCTCATTGAAAACACTATTGATAATGAAAAGATGGATACTATTCAAGTGTTCTTTGCCATTAATATCCTATAATTTACTGATTTGATTTTCAATATTGTCTCTTTGAATATATTTGGGTAAAAACTATTCCCTTTGTTTTTCAAATATTTTACAACTCAATAGAAAATCTATATAAATAAATATGAAATTCCGTTTGTTTATTCTTTATAGAAATCCATACCGTTTGTCCTAAATTCTCCAAATTTCGCTCAGCGGTTCTCAGATACCAGGTGCGAACACCTGTCCATATTGAAATTGCACCTTCAGCCAATCTCTGGGTATATTCTTTATTGTTATAAAAATCGTTTTGAACTCGCTTTACATTGGTTTTTACGAAATCGACCAAAAGTCTCACTTTATAGGTATAATAGATTTAAAAAATGAAATTCTCTGGGTGAAACCGGTATATACAGCTAGTGAGTAATAATATCATTGCATCCCAATTCACAATATTTAAACTGGGCTTCAGAATCAAATTTACTGGTGTAACTTTTTACTCCCCATCCGGAGTTTTATGTCGGTGTAGAAACAGGTAAGGAGCAGTGGATAGAAAGTAATAACAAGTAAATAAGTAACAGTTCTATAGTATAAATCAAAGCCTCAATTTATCATTTTATTAATATCAAGGCTGAGATAATTTCTCATTTTGAGGCTTTATTATAGGGTATATTGACACCCCAACTTAACTTAAAGAAATAGGTAAACAAACCCTAATTTTATTACAAGATATACATGAGTCTTATGTTTGAAGGGCCCTCTAAATCATCTATAAAGTAAGAATTTAACAAACTAACCATAGGGAAGATTTCACAATAAAATCCACAGGGTGCCAATAACTAGATTAGGCACTTTTAACAATAAATATTGCCATATTGTAAAATTATTGAACTTTTGACCAAAAACAACCTCTTGAGTCTTTATAAGGATAGATAAAGAGGAGCTATAGGAAGTTTCAATTAGATCCCTCCATAAGAAGTATTTTTTTTAATGTGTCCACTAAAATTTAGTCTTGGGGGTGCCAATAACTATACGGTTTACCCTACCATTTGAAGAATATTTTCAAATTATTTTTTTTTTTTTTATATATAACCCACGTTGAAGTGTTGCTAAGTGAGTCGCGGAGAAGACATCGGCGATTTTGATAAGACGGAGTTGATGGCTGGGCAATTAAGACAGTGTCAAGTAGCGGGCTAGTACAGGCGCCCTCCCGCAACCTTCTACTCTCTGTCCTGAAAACGCAACGGGAGGGTAGTGCGTCTCACCCTCCCCGCTCTGCCCAACGTTTCTGCATCCGATAGTACACCTTTCGAAGGGGAGCGGGTGAAAAGGGCCTAAGTCGAGAATTACTGCGTTCAACTCAACGCAATATCCTCAATCCATGTTTCTGACGCATTCATGTCCTGAATCGGGAGAGGACGGCTTTTACCAGTTCACTTGATGAACTCTTTTGAGAAGTGCGAGCACAGTGCGTGTGATTAACAAGTCTACCCAAAGGTTATGAAACTCCAGTAAAAGTTGTATCATGCAGTAATTATATTTATCGAATAATTGTTCAGCGTTATAAAATAATATTGATGATTCCAATATGGCATTATGAAAATGAGGAGGGGAAACCCACGTAAAAACGGGGCCAACTGTTGAATGTTTACACCGCCGCAGATGGAAGATACAATGGACGCAGACGGGAGGCTGCCAGCCCCTGCTTGGATATCGACCCGTCTGGGGAATAACAGTGATGCTCCTGGATTGTGGTCGAGACGAGAGGTTTCCCCGCAGTTGAAATTGGGCTCATTTCAAACCTCAGTGCTCTTCCTTTAAGATAAGCTCCAAGTAGCTTGGACTAGCTGCC
The DNA here is from genome assembly GCA_911387785.2 of Aelia acuminata. Lineage (NCBI taxonomy): Eukaryota > Metazoa > Arthropoda > Insecta > Hemiptera > Pentatomidae > Aelia > Aelia acuminata. The sequence continues at coordinate 156,775,423 of OU426980.1, read as the reverse complement.
CTGCTAGTGGTGATCGGCAAGACCTCCGCCCACTTTAAAGATATCCACCAAGAACCTCAAAGCCGTTCTTGACAAAGTTATTGTCAATAGGATAACCCTTCAGGGATGTTATTGTACATCCCTTTGTATAGCCTAGCTTTGTAATATTTTACATTTTTTTTTTTTACCACTATAACTCATGTCTATTTTTGTTCAGTTAATGTAGAACTTATTCACGACGATAGAACGTAGAACGATTCACATTTTAGTGATGAAATGTTGTTTGCAGCTATGTTAGGCTATTGAGAAGTCAATCTGAGCTGGAAAAAAAAAACAACAACAAAAAAACAAACAATATAAAACTTTATCCCTCGCTTCCTTTAAAACTCAACTATTTCGCCATCTCCTTAATCTTGAATCTTTTTCGCTTAAAGCACGCCAACCTAATCTACAGTTACAAATAACACAACGCATGTTTAAAATTAACGATATTTAATAACTATTATTTTATTTGTCACTTTATTCTAACTTCCGAAAATTACAGATGTCTTCCAACATAACCTCGAATAAATCTTTGTTTTGATTCCTATGTCTCCACAGAGATTCGGCAAGATACGAATCTATCAAAGTTCTTCTAGTACCAGCTTCTACTTTATTTCGCCTTTTAGCCGCAGCCCATAGAGATTCTATCGTTTGTGTATGAGCTCCTGTTTCTGGATCAATGAAATTTTTTGAATGATTAACCGTGTAATGTTCAAAGTCATAGCCTGAAATTTTTTTTATTTTGGTAAATGACCTACATAAATCGGATATAATAGTTTTTTGAGGTAGAATGCATTCTTTGATGCACCCTAATAGGGTTTCTTCGCTTCTGTCAGGGACTGCAAACATAAAAGATTCTTTAATTTCCTTACACATCCCGCTGAACACCCATTGCTGTGGATATGTTCTACTTTATCTAAATCTTATATATTATTATTTATCTAAATCTAATGTGTTACTATTTATCTAAATCTTTGAATTGGTCGTGTAACCTAAGCAAAGCCATGTTTACAAGTAACGATATCGCAAATAGTAACGTAGTAGTTACCATGTGTTCGTATTTATATCTGTAGATTCGGTTGGCTTGTTATCCAAATGTTTTTTAATATTCTGGATGTGTGTTTTCTCTTAACGTTTACTTATATCTTAATTCTTCAACGCAATATCCTCAATCCATGTTTCTGACGCATTCTATCCTGAATCGGGAGAGGGCGGCTTTTACAGTACTTAAGCTCACTTGATGAACTCTTGAGATGTGCGAACACGGTGCGTGTGATTTACAAGTCTACCCAAAGGTTATGAAACTCCAGTAAAAGCCGTATCATCCACTAATATTGTATATGTTACAATAATCTTAAATAATGTAGAACTTATTTTTAGCAAAAAGTTATAAATTTATATTCCAAAATTTTTTTTTTCTCTCTCTCTATCTCTCTCTATCGCCGACTTGACCTTCTATGTTAAAGTGTACTAGTTGAGTGTATCAATGGGTAACTTCTCATCATGGTTTTTCATGACAATTCTTTTCTTATTATTATCAAATTCACTAGATATATTTGTTGTAAATTTCATTAAAGAAAAAAAATGTGTTTACATTTAATTTATAAATTATTAAAGAATAAATCCTTGGGTAAAAAGTATCCGGTCTTATAGAAATATAAGAGCCGGCTAAAATTGGGGCTCGTAAAATTTTTTTGGCCAGGGCTTAAACCAACCAAGGGGGCCGGCGAGGGTGAATTTTACAGAAGCAAATATTAGGATTGGACGAGTCGGGCGGGGCTGGGTACCCCAGTGCAATTTCTAAAGGGTTATTAGTCGAGTCGAGTCGGTTGTGGGGGTTCCTCGCTCGGATACCATCGCTAGATAAAAATAACTTCCACTGCTCCATTCATTTTTCTACTCCTTCGTCCCCCCCCCCCCCCACCCAGAAATTCTTATGGATTTTTTTTTAAAGTTACCTGCGCCAAATTTTAAATTCCCAACGTTTTTACTAAATCTTATTTTAACTTTTTTCATCGAAATAATTGGCTGGCACTCTTCCAGTTAGGGATGGTCAGGGAATAGTCGATTATTTCAAAATAATAGTTGCCATAAAATTATAACAGTTATTGAAGTTATAAGTACCCCCGAAGTTTTTACATCAGGAGAAACGAAAAGTAGAGATAGGATATCGAAAGCCCAATATCGATAGAAACATCAGCCTATGATAATCGATACCCACACAGATGTAAATTTGTTTATGTTAGGTTAGATAGATCTCTCTTTCTACTATTTTATTTTGTTTAACTACCCAGTTTTGATTATTGTAATTATTTTTATTTATTCATTTATTTGTTTTTATTTTTCTATGAAGGATTTTAATATTTCTTACTGTCTGCATACAAAAAAATTGTTATATATTTATTATTATTGTACCAAAAAAAAAAAGTCGTGCAAATTAACATGTTGATTGGAAGGATGAATAATCCGAAATCAACTACAAAATATCATTCATTGTGTAAATCTTTAAATATATAACAATATTCTATCTCTTTTTCATGTCGATATTTTTATATGTATAAATATCGCTTCAATAGCACATAGGCGCGTCTGAAAAAACGTGTAATATTTTCCTTTAAATTAATTAAATCCTGACTTTTTCGTCAGAATTTACGTCGAATGACGTCTTTAGTTTAAGTTGAGAGCAGGTTTAAGACATTTAACCGAAAACGCAGCTAACTTGTCGAAATCTGACCACTGTATACTTTTTGGAGTCAATCTTGAAGCCTGTAAACTAAAATATTTGATCCTTAATTGGAGTCTCACTTATATTATATTATTGTATTGAGGTGTCAGCAAATTACTCCATTATTTGCCGAAACGTCAAATTATAATATAACTAGGTTTCAATGAAGGATCAAATAAGAGCTTAACTAAAATCTGTTTTGAGGTTAAAAATCCTCAAATAAATAAAAAGTTATCATATAAAATGTTTGGGTCTAGGTAGCAAGAGTAACAAACTTGAAAGAGCAACTTTCAATCAATAAAAAACAAAACACAAAATTAGTAAAGAACAAAACAGATCTATGGTTATAAGTTTATAACTTATTTAACATTCCTAGGCATCACAATATGCATGAGGACAAGCCAGATGAGTATGATTTATTTTTCTAACCAGTTTTATAAAATCAGATTCACATAAAGATCCTAGAGCTTTACACAAACGAATTTCATTTTTTAATTGAAATATCACAGGGACAATATCGAAATCAGAAGAATAGTATCTGTTACAAGTGTTGTTATTTTACTGCAACTAGTATCTCCTGATTGAGCGGCTTTCGTTACTGATCGGAGGCACGCGGTTTTCATTTGTCTGGGAAATTGCCGTGGAGTTTTCCTACCTGGAACCTCCCTCCCCCTCTTTATTTACGACGGAAGGGCTTAGGGGTATCATTAGTTTGTTCGGAGCAAACAAACCATTTGTCCTGGTGCCTTTATAAATCTTCAATTACACAACTTTGGGACCTGTTGGATATTTTCTGGAGCTGACGCCTAGGCGAAAGTGGGAACCCCATCCGTTTCTCTTTGTAAAGTCTTGGGCTATTGCATACATTGCGTAAGGCTCCGGTACCACACTCTTATAGTGGGTTATATGACTATTTTTCCTGTATTGTTTTTTTATAAATATGTATGATGTGGTGCAATTTTGCCATATGTCATTTCACAATTTAGCACAACCTAAAAATAAACCGTTTTCCTTGTTCTTATATTGCGTTGTGGAAACACTATTTGGTAGTTCTCCTATACTTACTGTTGAAACTATCAATTTACTTTAATAATCAACAAACCATTTGGGCTAGATTTCTTCTTAGTTATTGCATTAATTTTTTTTAAATATATACTTATTGAAATATACAACTGTATTTACATATAATACAGCAAGTAAATAAGCTTAAAAATAAGCATGTAGAGAAACTATCCTAGCATCTAGAGAAGCTATACTTAAAACATTTCGAGGCCATCTTTCAATATCATTACTTAAGTCTCGTATTCAACATTTATAATGACGTCATTACAATGGAGTCTTCTCCAAGTATTAAATTTAATATTATTAATTGTTTGACGCACTGGAATCGTATAGAATACTTTGATAACAGCTTAAATACAATTATCTTATTTTACAGACCGCTTGCCATCAATCCAGGATTTTCAACTGACTTTTCCGGGAGAAGTGTAATAGCTCCATTGCAAATATTTTCGTTGTAATTAGTTCAAGATTACGCACTCATGCATTCCTGGAAATTGTTTATATGATGTTTTATTATTATTTAATTGGGATATGAGTTTTATGAGGATGAGATATTTTAATGGTTGCTAGTAACAATTACCGATATGATCTTTAATTTAGTTGTGTAAGGATGATAATTGAGTTAGGAAATTTCCGCCGCTTTCTCCTCATGTTCGTATGGCTTGTTATCATATATATATATATATATATATATATATATATATATATATATATATAGAGAGAGAGAGAGAGAGAGAGAGAGAGAGAGAGAGAGATTTAAAAATGATAAGAGTATGAATAATATACATATAATATATGTATAATTCTTATACATAAATACTAATATACTAAAAAATTCATAATAATGAAGTACTCAAATTTAGTTGTGTAAGGATGATAATTGAGTTAGGAAATTTCCGCCGCTTTCTCCTCATGTTCGTATGGCTTGTTATCATATATATATATATATATATATATATATATATATATATATATATATAGAGAGAGAGAGAGAGAGAGAGAGAGAGAGAGTTAAAAATGATAAGAGTATGAATAATATACAAATAATATATGTATAACTCTTATACATAAATACTAATTTACTAAAAAATTCATAAGAATGAAGTACTCAAATTTATTCCACTAATCTTATTATTCCAATATCTTATATTTTTATATTATATTATAATATATCCTTATTATTATTATTATTATATTATAATATATCCAATATCTCTACAAACGCTGATGAAGATCCAAATGTTTAGATCGAAACGCAGGATCTCCAAATAATAAACTTTTAACTGAAATTTCAGATACTTCATCCTCATATCTTTATACCAGTTGAACATCACATACTTCTAATATTTTTATTATTTTTGCTAATTTGGGGGGTCCTATCTTGATGATTTTTAACTGCCTTTTTACGGCATTAAAGCTTAAAAATAATCGTAATCTAATATAGCAATTTATAATAAATAAATACAAGGTTGGGTGTAATTCAATATATACAAATATATATATATATATATATATTTTTTTTTTTTCTTTCGAGTCTAGAACCAGCGCTCAATGGAAGAAGTATATTATCTTACAATGTCAAGGATGAATCCAGCAGAACGGGAAATCTAATGTTTCGTCCCCGCCCATTCCCCAGGCGTTTTGACCAATATAAAATTATATACAAAATTTAGAATAAATTTATTGCGATTTTTTAAACTAAAAAAGAAAAAATCATAATTTTTGTCGGTAAAATTCTAGCAGGTTTAAATGATTCGTGTGAGAATCCACGCATGTGATCAGTCGAATTAATGGAGGTAAGAATCCTAAAAAAATCTCATATATATATATATATATATATATATATATATATATATATATATATATATATATATATATATATATATACGCACATATATATTTAGAATAATGTATTCAACCTATCCGTCATAAATCTTAATAGTTTTATTGTAATTTATTCATTTTAATATATTTATCGCACTATGCTCCTATTCCAACTCCTATAGTGTTATATGACTATTTTTCTTCTATTTTTTGTTGCTATCTTAATATTATTTACGTTTCTATTTACATTCTTATCTTTATATATAAAAAAAAATATTTTAACTTCTTCTTTCTTAATTACCTATATTTAATTTCTACTTTTCACATCTAATCGATATTTACGTTTTCAATAAATTAGTCGACAGGATATGAAATCAAAATGTTCTATGCAAAAGTTATTATAATAAAAAAAGTATATATATATTAAGTTGTGTAAATAATTGATCATTTGCACTCGAGGGCTCCGCTACGGAGACAATGCAAATAATGTTCAGTTTTTAAGACATAAGGACATAAACAAATCGTAAAAACTATTTATAGGATATTTCGCTTTTGGTGATAAATGACGGTCGCGGCTCGCGGTCGGCTATATTTCGTGGTTTTAATTAATCTTTTATTTCCTCATTTGTACAATATTTTAGTTTGGGGTAACAAATAATCCCTTTACTTTGATTTAGTTTCCCACGTGCTTCTACTTTAACCGGTAGGTTATTAAGTAGATTTTCACATTTTAGGAGCTTTTCTGATTGGATATCTGAGAAAACTTCAACTAAAAGGGTCCCATCTCGTAATTTGTTAACTGTTTTTACTTCTCCAATTAGATTTGTTATTCTTTTATATATAATAATGATAATAATAATAATAAAATATAAAAAATTTAAAAAAAATATTTTTGAATTTAATATAAAATTTAAAAAAAAAATTCTTTTTTTTTTTTGTAACTATGTGTTCTTGAAGGTTTATAAATACATATAACCCAAATTTCATTGCAATACCTTACTTGGCTCTTTACTGTATAATATTACGTTTTCAGGGTGTACGTTTTCGCGAATAAGTTGCGTCGAGTTGCCGGTAGGTAACGTCCGAAACGGTGCCGAGTGCAAAGAGTTAAAATACGCAACACGTTTATAATTCCTTGTCGTTGAGCGAAATTTCGATCAGTCGGGAAATAGTAACGCAACGGAATCCTTGATTCGGGAAAAAAGGGTCAGCATGTTCAGTGAGGGTTAGTCGAAAGAGATTATTTCGTTCTTCACATTTCTCCGATATTTATCTGTTTGCCTTATGGTAAACTTAAAACAAAAGTGGAATTATTTTTCGAATCTCAGTATAATGGAAATGCATGTGCTAGTAGAGTTGGAATACAAATGCGACTGCCTTAAACAGTACCAGGAATATTTAGGATGTCCTCCAGATGATAGCTATTGAATCATTTGCGCAATATAACTTTTACAATGTGGCATTAAATTGTGAAACTGACTCCTACACCATGAGCTAACACGTCATTTAATGTGAGGCAACGAACTCCCTTCCAATTCTTACTTCTTTTTTTTTAAGGTTTAATGTATGTAACCTTGTGTTGCTTTGTTCTGGTGGATACAATTTCTTCCTTTTTTCATTTTTTTATTTTTTTTTTCCACTTAATGATTTCGTTTTTTGTGTGTTCCGAGAAAAATTTGCTGTTATCTCTTCTCGAGTACATGTTTGTTTCATTCTGGTTGTAGAAAATATCTAATCAGTATCAGACTTTCGAGACAGCCTGGTTCCATGTACGGTAGATATGTTTCAGTTGCATAATTTTTCAGGATAAGATAAGAAATTTAAAGAAAACTAGATATGACAATTGTTTCATTTCCATTATCGTATCATGCGCTTATGTTTAATTAAATTCAATTATAACCACATCAGTAGGACGTAAAATCTGCAACTTTTTTGTAAACTGCTCTAGAAATCATAGTTTTACAATTAAAAAGATCGATATTACCACACCTACATTCACATTTTGTGTCTTTAATACTTTACTCACACCAGTTACTTATTTCTAAAACAGTTATTTATCTTGAAATTAGATTAATAATAGTGAAGAACAGATGATTAAAGTAATGTATTTAACACAAATGATAGTTTAATATACTATTCGTTGAATTATTCAGTTAGGGGCCCAGTATGCTTTTATTGATTTTAAAATACAATCAAATATATCCTCGTTTTTGTATATTCTTCTATAAACTAGCTCACTAACAGTCAAACAAACGGCTCAAACGAATTTGATCAAACTGGGTATTTGATGTAAATATATGCCCGCGACGTGACAGCCAAAATTTCATCAAAATTGATCATTGCGAATTGTATATTAAACTATCAATTTGTTTAAATTTTAGACCTGTTAAATACATTTAAGATGAACATATGTTATTAAATAACGGTATGATGATTCACTTATTATATAAAAAAATAACTGGTACAACACGATTTTCTTTACAAAAAAACTGTATTATTCGAATCATTTGGAATGGTTGCCAATACTGTTCATCTAACAACAAACTATTCATTATTCGATTTAATTTCTTCGTTTGAAAAAGGATTCTTGGTCTCTGATGACTCTAACATTTGAACTTGGCTTACTAAAAATTTAATGTAGTGATCAAAATAATCTAACGAACCCACCAAAGCCCTCAATTTTTTCTAAAGCAATTTATATTTTAATAAATACGTTATTTATTGTCTAAGTATTGGGGTACCTGCCACTAAACATTTTGAAGCACAAGCGAGGATAACAATAAAACTACCGCTATAACCCATGAAGGGTCTTGGGTTCAGTACTATGTAAAAAAGTACTGTTTCTTGTTCAGCGGTCGTGCTAGGGGTGATTCGACCGTGATCACGCTTAACCGCCAGGGGTTTTCCTTAATTTTTCAGGACCTTGAGCACAGCAGCTCAATACCTGAACAATGAGCTACCCCGTTTCATGTGCATAACAATATTATTTATTATAGTTTTTAATTGTTGGACAGATTTTTTTTCCATCTAACCTTCGTTAAACAATGCCTGGATGTGCCGTTCGGTAATTATCTTCTTGTTTTCATATCTACGTTTGAGCTGTTTCGACGCCTCACACAGGGGTATTTGACCCCAAAAGCTGGCCAAAACTATTTCCTTCCATTTTATTATTCCAAACGTCCTCAAAATGGCTTCTGAATTTCTAATAGACATTAAAAATATGTTTTAAGCATATTCATAGGTGAAAATTTTCATAAAATAAATTTTTACGTTAATCCACTGACTGCGAAATCTGCATCCATGGGTTTACAATTTATGTTCATATTATTTTCTCTTTATGCATTGCACCCATGAAATATGCTTTTGTACAAATCAAGATTTATTATAAATTTATTTATTACTATCATTTTTGAAAAATGGGAATAGTGGAAAATAGGTAAAAATTTAAAGTTTCCCCGTATCATTAGCAAATATAGAAAGCATTTCTAAATTTATGAAATCACCACTTGATGGAACCTCCAATATTAAATATATATAAATAAAACTTCCTGTGCAAATAGGCAGTTTTTTCTGATAAATTGAAATTTTTAAATGCTTTCCTATATTTTATGGCACGAGATACAGATTTAGTCAGATCCTTCAGAACATGGGTGACATTGATATCACCAGAATCTCTTAGTTTTATAAAGTGGCGTACGTCAGCATATCAGTGGTAGTTGATGATCTGAGTTTTTCAGTTTTACGTCTTTTGTTTCTTTCTCTTAAGCAATCAAATGATTTTTCAGGCGTACACCAAATCTTGAGCTTTTAATTGATATCGTCCCACTTAGCCATTCCTTGTTGCTGCTTTAAAAGCGTTTCTTTTCCTTGAAGAAGCATTCCATCTTACTTGGAAATCATGCCTCAAAATTGATAATTTATGTTTTAGCTCTTTCTCCTGGTCTAGGCTATTACAGTACTTCCCAATTAGAAAATACTTTTAAACCTAATACTTTCGATTTAAAAAATACCTCAAATAATTCTCTTCGGGTTATTATTATTATTCCAGAAGATCCTAAAATATAAATGAATGAAAATATAACAAAACTAAATTTTTTTAGTATTTCATGAAACTGACATTTTAGAAATAAAAAATTATAAGTTTCCCATTCGCAGCTATTCGCAGAATTTTTTTCATGAAACATAAACAACGATAATTACACATTATCATAAAAAATATTTCGTTGCCCGGAAATGACCAGAAGTATAACTTTTTAACCTTCCAATTTAATTTTTAGCTCTAAAATCTACTAACAAAAAAACAAAAAAATATTGATACTAGTATTGAATACAAAAAATAACTGTCTGGATAACTAGTACAAACCTGGCCTCGAACTATCCATCATATGATAATGCCGATAATTCAGTTAAAACAAAGAAAATTAATATATTTTGTAGACCAATATTTATGAGCAGAGAAGAGGTAAAGGCTAAGGTAAGATCGGAATTAGAATAGCCGCCGGATTAAGGGCCTGGAAGAGATAAGAATCATCTTGCATGATCCAACAGGTCCTCTACTTCAACTTCGAGTCATTATTTACCAGAAATTTCAAATTGCAAACAATGGGTTTTGGCCAGATTTTAGGGCCAAATACCCCTGTGTGCGCCTTTCGAAATGTCCATCAGATTATTCAAGGCACAAGGCGAGTCCTTCCTAATCTTCAGTAAACCATTGCTAATGTAATTTTTGCCGAATTTGTAGGTGACATGGTGGTAGCAGTATTCCGATGGTAAAATAATTTTTAAATAAACGAGAATTGAATAAAATGGAGTTAATCGGACTTCCAGGTTGTTTTCATTACAGTGGCGTAACGTGCAATAACAAACAATTTTTGAGAAATAATTAACGTTGTAACATCGGAACCGTTCGTCTTGCACCTTGAGAAATTTTCGTTCTCAACGTCTTCAAGAACTTATGCGAAAACGGCTTTTGCCCTCAAAGGAGGTTGCGAAGCCCGGCTTAGATTAACAGTTATTCGCATTCAGAGCTGTAACCGTTGGCTTAAGTGCTTCCAGATTTAATTAAACTCGGAATCCAAATTAGCTCAAAGCGCACTTAGCTTAGGGGAAAGGATCACAGATGCGGAGGGACTTGCATAATATAGTGTACCATTTCAAGTATTGCATAACTTGTTGACTGGAAAGGATTTGAGCATAAATAATGGTCTGGTAATGGCTCTAGCCATGAGATGGCCTCAGCTTCTCCTTCCAAATGGACGTGTCTTGTTCGTCGTCACTGGTTCGACACAGTTTCCACTCGGCTATACGTAGCCATCTGTATGCATATATCCCGTAAATATCCCGCATTTTTATTTTTAAAAAAAACTGATGCGATGCGCGCAACACACAACTTTCACTTACCAACATACTTAGATTAGAAATTGACATGTTTTTTTTTTAATGTCATTTCTATAAATAATATAAAAAATATGACTGGATTTTGATTAAAAATGATTAATTTAAAGCCGTTTTTGAGATATTCGAAACAAATGTAAGCATAGGAAAAAAAGTTATGAAATAAAGAACCCCCTGCGTTTGACCAATTTTGATGAAATTTCGGCTGTCGCATCGCGGGCATATACATACATCAAATTCCCAGTTTCATCAAAAATATTAAAGCCGTTTTTGAGTAAATAAAAAAAAAACACGTGAAAGTGAGACAAAATTTATTAATTAAAGTGCCCCCTCCAATTGATCAATTTTGATGAAATTTCGACTGTCATATCGCTGGCACATACACACATCAAATATCAAGTTTGATCAAAATCGTTTGAGCCGTTTTTGAGAAAATCGAGAAAAACCTAAAAATTAGACAATATTCTTTAAATAAAGTACACCCTCCGTTTGCCCAATTTTAATGAAATTTTGCTGTCACATCGCGGGCATATTCATTCACCAAATATACGATTTATAGTTTTTGAGCTAGTCTGTTCACACGAACACACACAGACCATTTCGCGGGACTTCGTTATTTGGACTCAGGGGACCCCAAAACGTGTATTTCCGCTGAAAACCAGAAGTCGAAATTTTTCACGATCGCAATACTTCCACTTGCTATATATTTCATATATAGGTAAGTGAAAGTAAAAATTATACTACTGCCAACTAACTCAGTTTTAGTCACATAAAAATTATTTGACGCATAATTATTCAATTTGGAGTTAAGAATAAAGAGTTTTTGCGCACCACGTAGCGATAGAAAGGTACTGATATCGGACATAAAAACCCAACAATTGTACCGCTAAATTGCGCTACTGTCTTGGAAAGATTGTTTCCAGATATATTCAGATGTCCTGCAAATAGAAATTAACGGAATCCGGTTTATAAAACCAAATCCAGCTTGAAAAACTTTTTTTATTAAAGCCTAAAGAATCGCGACTAAATTGGCAAACAAGCATACAATTGGACATGAGAAGATTGGCAAGAAGTAATCTTTTTAAATTTCCGGTATATCCGGTGCCCCCTTCTTTTAACAGTGAATCCCATTTTAGCAAAAAAGCCTGCGGCAAAATTAATCGAAGGGGGGGGGGGGGGGTATAACAGGGTTATCAGGGTGTATAACCTCATTGTAAACCTTATTTTATCTGAAAAACAGAATTACGTAGAAAAAATATCCTGTGACATGCTACTTTTACATAAGGGGTTAGTGATTTTTTTTTTTTGTGTACCCCTGGACTAATGGTAGGGGATGAGCAAGGGATGTGGGGAGGTGGTAATTTCCCCTCTCTCGGAATTAATCTGGGGTTGGTTTAATTGACAAGAGTAAAAAGAGCCGAAGCCTCAACCGCCTGCTCTTACTAAAAATTTAAAATGTCCTTAATCTCTCAGGTAATACACCTGGGCTATTTTAGAAACGACAACCAATTAGAAAAAATATATATAAAATTCTATTAAATACGTGATAGGAGTGTCATATGTAAAATTTTAATTATGAATAAATAGTAATAAGAATATTAATTATGATTTTATAAAAATATACATGTGTGTATAGAGTACCAGTCAAAAGTTTAGACACCCTTAGGTTATGCAAAATAAATAAATAACAACATTTTATTTATTGAACAACATAACAACTATAATTTTATTTTTTATTTATTTATAGCTAGTTGTATATCCCGGTTTCACCCAGGTAATTTGGAAAAAATGAGAAAAGCCTTGGGTCAAGAAAAGGTCGTTAGGACAGAAATGAGATTTTTATCGACTCCAGCGGTTGATTTCGTAAAAATTTAATGTAAAGCAAGATCATAACGATTTTGATAACAGTAAAGAATATACCCAGAGATTGGCTGAAGTTATGCAATCTTAATAAGGACCTGGTATGAAAGAACCACTGAGCGAAATTTGGAGAATTTAGGACAAACGGTATGGATTTCTATAAAGAAAAACTAAAAAACATACAAACAGAATTTCATCTCTATTTATATAGATAGTATTCGAAACAATCATATAATTTTTGAAATTTTATCTCTTGAGTTACAATTATTTTTTTAAACTCGAGGATTGTGAATTAAATACAAGTGAGTCTAAACTTTTGACTGGTACTGTATTTTATATATACTATATTATATTATTATATATATATATATATATATATATATATATATATATATATGTAGGACGGGACTCGAACCCGCGTGACTAGCCAAGAGCATTGTCCAACACCTCTTCACTGATCCGCTTCCTCCGAACTCGCAAATTTGTCAGAAGAGATAATACGGGGGGAAGTGGGGGTAAAATATTTGTCTAAATAGCAGGTTTTATTTACATATCGTATAGTTGTAATATTTATATATTAATTTAATTTGTATCATGTAGGTAACTACATTTATTAATTTAAAAAAAAAATTTCGAAGGTTTGACTCAGCCAATTTTATCTTTCTATAAATTTTATTATTTATTACCAAGAAGATACTAATATAATAATTATGTATATCAACTTCTTTTATCGTCACGGGAAGATGATTTCTAAAAAAAAAACATTCTTAATGCTTATCAAATTAATGAAAATATTGTAATATTCATTCATTCTCTTGAAGATAGATGGGTCCAAAAGCGGAAAATACCGATAAAAATAAATTATAAAAACTAAGTATGGAACAGGATCATTTAATTAAAAAAAAAGTATTTATTATTCAAATGATTTTGTTTTAATTCCTTTTAAAAAATTCATATTGCTAATCTCTTGTTATTCCCAATCCATTATCATTGCAATTTACATATTATTAATATTAAAATCCTTTGGATATGTTTTTGTTCTTGTATATAACAATTTTTCTTTGTATAGTTTGACTCAATCTTTGTTATATTGTATCTTATTGAGCCTTGATATAAATAATTTAAATTAAATTAATATACTTTATTTTCCAAGGCTGGGCGCGTCCTGAAGCTGATATAAATAAATTATAATAATATTTACTTTTTTTTTGTTTTTATATTTGCATTATTTTTTTATTTAAATGAATTGATTGAATTATGGAGTAATCATTTTCGTACGGAGATTTTTTTTTTTTTATGGGTAAAAAAAGATGAAAAGATAATATTACTATACAAAATTTTATTTATGGGATTCATGTATGTTGTTTAACCTAACCAGGCTCAACTCTTATGACTTAGAGAATGTTATAAAAAAAAAAAAAAAAAAAAAAAAAATTCGATGAGAGTTACCAACGTTATTGAGCCCTCCACTGCAAAGATATCGGTGAAAAAGAGGAAATGTGCTATTCCCCATGCTATGAAAGTAAACACTGAAGACGAATCCGCCTGGATTTTGCTGGAGGGCGAGGGGCCTATCCAGCAACGGATATTGTTCGCCGAAACGGATATAGTCTTCTCCCTGGAGGCTCCAGCAACCATTTCTCTTCAAATTATAAGCTTTCCAGCAGTTGTTAACATTTCTACTTCCTCTAGGATTTGAGTCCCCATGAGACGTTCCTATACTTTTTATTTGTTTAATTTTTTGCACAGTTCTTTTTTTTTTTTTTCATTCCGTCGATAAGGGATTTTTCCAATGGGATTCTGAAAAGAAAATAAAAAAAAAATAATTTTCGTGTAAAAGCTAACCCTTGGATTATCAAGGAGTATTTGACTTCTAGGTTTTACCAAGTGGTACGAATACTCTACAAACCCATAGCTTTCTTTTATTGTTAATTAACTCTAAATAATTTTTTAAAAATTGATTTCATGGGATTATAATATTCACATATTTAAAAGATTTTGATGTAAAAAAAAATATATAGTGGGTAATACAAGCCATTTTCCTATATAATATGAGATATCATTTCCACGTTTTTTTAAATTCATCATTCATGATATATAAGATATGTAACTAATTCACACTTTCAAAAACTGTGATTTCAGGTACATTAAAGAAAAGAAAATATTAATTGTTTGAAATTCATTATCAATGCCTTAATAATATTATAAGCTTAATAATTTTAATTATTTCCGCTAGTCCACAATAAGTTTTTGTTAGCCCCCCTAGGGATCCTAAAAGGATAGGTGTAGAGTTTAACATAATCCGCAATGATATCAGATCGGAAAAGAAGAAAAATTACTGGAAAAGGATCCTCATTAATTTAAATTACTAGTAATATATTACTGAGCTCTCTAGCTGGTCTATGGCAGTACACCTATTTTATTTATTGACACTCAAATTAAATACCCGAAGGTATGTCCGGGGCAGGTTCGTTATTTTATTGTTTTAATAATATTAAACATATTTAAATAATATTTAATTTCAATATTGATTATTTCTCCGTTGAGGACTTTATTTTAGATTCTCGGATACGCATAAGAAGTATTTTATTTTCAAAATGAATTCCTTGTGCTCAACGAACTCAGTATTGTGTAACAGGAAATCCTGGCGGTTGGAATGTGTTACTGACCACATTACTGCTCGAGATTTTGTAAAGATCAGAAGAGAAATCCATTGGGAGTATTTTAAATAAAATTTTTGTTTCTTACATTTTTCGTTAATAAAATGGATGAACTAGTAAGAAGCGTGGACGGACGGACTTGTTGGGATACACGAGACAGGTTTTCCTCGACTTCACACTCCATCGGATCTTTCCTGGATCGTCTTTCATGAAAAAAAGAAAAAAAAAGAAAAAGAAAAAAACGTTACTACTACAACCCACGAACGGTCTTGGGTTCAGTACTATGAAGAAAGTACTTTTTCTTGGTGCAAGTTGATTTGACCACGATCACGCTTAACTGCTCGGTTTGATTTTTCAATTAAGGGTACCCAGTTTAACCCAGAGTAAAGTGTTCGATGCGGCAGTCTAGTGTGAGCCACTCGGTGTGTGTCTCTCGGCCACACATAGCTAAATGAGCTAGAGTAAAGCTCAATAGTGAAAAAATTGAATTTATTTTAAGCAAAATCTATGCTCATCTCTCTGATATTTTCTATAGAGCTTTATCTTTTATATTATTGCACCAAACATATTTTATAATTAAGAAGAATGGCTGTTAAATTATTGGATAAAAATGGGTTTTGATTTCTTCCACATTGACTATGTAATTTATGAAAAGAAAGTATTTAAATTGATATAACTTCTATTATTGGCAATAGTTGGTTCTGATTTTTTCCTTACTGGTAGAGGGTGAAGGGTGCTAAAATATCATTATAGAATTAGATCGATCATGTGCGATCGATCGGCGATATATCGATTTTAAGATTTAAATCACTACATTTGAACTTTCATTATATTTTCGGCCTCGAATTAGACTAAATTATAAAACATACTTATCGTTGAATCATATGACAATATTTTATTCCGTTAAAATTCCTAAGAAATGTGGTATTTTTAATTATATTTTTTGGATTTTTTCTTATTTAGACAATTATTTTAAAATCTTTCAAAAAGAGGAAATGCCTGAAAAAGACATGTATATAAGCAGAAAGCTCAATAGATAATAATCCTGACTCATTTCATTCTCTATGTATAAACCTGTACCGAATAAACTATTTTATTTAAATTTAAGTGAAGAAAGAATTCATTCAAGAATTAATTTGAAATACTTTGAGCGATGGTATTTTTTTTATTTTTTTATTCTCACTGATAAAGGGAATCCCATGCTCTTTAATGAAAAAAGAATTATTCGACTATCGTCGTTTAGTCAGGAGTTATAGATTTTTGGCCGCTAAATGACAAAATTGTCCCACTGTGCGTCCTAACTTATTGCGTATCTTATAGCTTCCAAGCTACATTAATTGATTATGGGAAAAAATAAATTCTGAATTCAATTTACGTTTTCGAAAGCGAATAAGACTAAAACTTCCGATGGCTGAAGGTAAATCAGATTAAATAGAAGTTATATTTATAAAAAAAAAAAAAGGAAGAGGTGAATCCGTTGTTAAACATGTTGAAATCTTGTTGAGATTAGCTGATAATTCAACATCCCCTTTTGGAATACACAACGCCTTTTGCAGACAACTTTGCCTATTTATCAGGAAACTTGCCATGTTTTTACCCGCTAGGACCTAAATTGTTGATAGCTCAACCGACACAAGGCGGTCCCTAAATGACTTATCTCTCAGTTTCCTTGTGTTTAATCTAAACCTCTCCGCTTGTTAATTAGTTTGCTCTCTGTTAATTGGGAAACATTTCCCTTCTTAAGCCGGATTTTAGACGCATCCTTCGAGATTTGACCACCAAGTCTTTGTACAGATTGATAATTTTTAGCACTCTTGATTAACACTAGAACGTAATCTCTAGTATCACGCAAAAGTTTGGTATTATAATTAATTATTCTGAGTCAAAATAATTCATATTTGTCAGCTAAATTATCAATCGATTAATACCTTTTGCACTCGACACCTTTTCGGACGTTACCTACCGGCAACTCGACGCAACTTATTCGCGAAATCGTACACCCTGAAAACGTAATATTATACAGTAAAATTTTAGAACCAAGTAAGGAATTGTAATGAAGTTTAGGTTATATGTATTTGTAAAGCAAGAACACATAGTGAAAAAAAAATTATTTTTTTAAATTTTATATATTTTTTTAAATCTAAATTTAAAGGGACGTTTTTTGGGAATACCGAAAATAGACATAAAAATTGTGTAAAATTTTCGTTTTACAGTTACAGAGGTTTCGCCTTTCCTTATATATAAAAGCATAAAAAATCTAATTGGAGAAGTAAAAACAGTTAAATAATTACGAGATGGGACCCTTTTAGTTGTAGTTTTCTCAGATATCCAATCAGAAAAGCTCCTAAAATGTGAAAATCTACTTAATAACTTTCCGGTTAAAGTAGAAGCACATGGGAAACTAAATCAACGTAAAGGAATCATTCGGTGCCCCGACCTAAATTATTGTACAATTGAGGAAATAAAAGATGAATTAGAACCACAAAATACAGCCGATGTTAAAATATTAACTTACTATGAAAATTTAAACACCGCGCACCGCGACCGTCATTTATCACCAAAAGCGATAAAACTATAAATAATTTTCACGATTTTTTTATGTCCTTATATGTTAAAAACTGAGAATTATTTGCATTGTCTCCGTAGCGGAGCCCTCGAGTTTGTAGACAAATTTTAAATGGCTCCGCTCCGGAGACCTCGAGTGCAAAAGGTTAATATTACCGAAAAATTAAAAAGATACCCATATAACACTTTTTTTTTTTAATTTTAATTCATTTTATTGTTAATCAGCTTTGCAAACATGATACAGTTCTCATGGTTGGAGGACGGCCTTCAAAGCCACACGAGTTGATTGTTTCCGATTTGATTTTTTTTTTCTAAAAAAATATATTTTCTAAAAAAAGAATGTTAAATAATATTTTTCAACCAATTTCGGTTTACTTTGAACTACTGTTCCAATTCTACAGCAATATCAATGTTTCAATGCCTATTTTTTTATAACCCAAAATTAGCAACAGTAGTAAGATCTAAAAAGATATTGACTATCTTCATTAACCTCATATAGCGGGAGATATTTCTAAAAATTACAAGATAGTCGCCAATATAAATGCTTTTTATCTCTATATTCAGTTTTGAATTGACAGTACCAGTAAATGTGAAATGCACGCTTATGTAAGCCCTTATCGTGTGATTTTTTTTTTTTTTTTTTTTTTTTTTTTTCCTTCTGACATTTAAACTCTTTTTAGCATTTCGAGGATTGCGGTTTAAGTTTATCACCAATATGTTCATAGATTAACCACGTATTTTTTCCGGTGATTCCAGGTACCTTATGATTATTCAGTTCCCAAGATAAAAGTTCTACTATATTAATTTCATTACTAAATAAAAATTAGCTGAAATGATAAATATTTGTGCTTTTCAGTCTTAATCGTGTCAAATCTCACTATGGAATGATGTGGCCTAATAACCTAAAACATTTAAACATAAACTGCCTCTAAATAAATAAATCTTCATTTCATTACATTTCTTTGGTTTTATTATTATTATTCAACGTTTATTAAATTTCTAGTAAAAATATTTTTTATATTATCCAACATTCTTATAGTTTATATTACTCACTATTTCATTAAATAATCATTAGTCACTAAGTACCTATACATTTAAATGTTATATATCACTTAATATTTTCCATTTATTACATATTATTTTATTTTAATTTCTCATTGCTTACATATACTGGTTTACTATATTATATACTGACATCACGCTATTTCCTTTACCATATTTTTATTATTTGTATAAATCTCATCTTTCAAATGTATAACCCTATCATATAGGGTTATACATACATAATTCGCGATATGTATGTAGTCATTAAATTGAAATTAATTTATTTCTTTTATTTGTTCTTCGTTTCTGGTGATTAACATCGAACTATATTTTTATTATAATATTTTTATTATCTTATGTGGGACGTTTCGGATCCTCTGTCCACCATCAAGCATCTTAAAACCTCAAAATTTAACAGATTAGTAAATTTTACGTCTTGTTGTGCTCCATGGTATTTCCAAAAATCATCTCACTCCATTTATGTTTTATTTATTTATTTTTTTTTTTTTGGACATATACAGAAATATGGATAAGAAGACGTAACATTTTATACAATGTTCAATTTAGAAATTTTAAGATGCTTGATGATCGACAGATGGTCCGAAACGTCGCACATAACATCATAAAAATATTATAACAAAAATATAGTTGGATATTTATCACCAGAAATAAAAGAATATCAAGAATCGTCCAAAGAAAAATTACTAAGAAAGATAAGGTTGGTATTAGATACCAATGCAGTAGAAATTTTTAATTTAAATAGAATTATTTTTAATTTCATGTTTTATTTATATTACTGAATAAATATTCTTCGCGGTAATCATCTTGTAATTTTTATATCTGCTAGGCTCAAACGCTCCCGTAATCACATGACCTTAAGTTAAATCTCTCATAGCAGTATCCTGGTTTGCTCCCTAACGTCATCAGTATCCGAAAGCAGCTTCAATTCCTGCTTATTCGTATATACTATAGAAGTTATCTTTACTGACCAACATATTTCGCCCCCGACCTGGGGTTTTTGATAGCCCCATGTGAGTAGCAGGTACAATACTCAGCTATTGTTTTTGATTTCCGTGTTTAGGCGTTTAGAAATCTGCTGATCCGTTCCTCGTTGGCAACCATTCTGGAAGATGACGCTCACCTACAGAGTTGATGATATAGAAGACAGGTTAGTGATCTGACTAGTATTTGCTAGTAGTTTAGAGTCAGCCAGCCACGCTTTTCGCTCTTTGTAGATGGGATAGCTTTTAGCGCAAATATTCTGCTAAATTGGAGTTGTATTCTGGGGAAAATGGGATCTAATTATGCAGCAATTAGTATCTTATAGTGAAGGCATGGTTTGAAGAGAAAGGAAAGGATTTGAGGTGATGGAACTAGTTGAACTCTACTCAAGATTTTGTAAAAAAAAAAAATAAAAAAAAAATTTAACTAAATAATTTACTGTTAATTTTGTATATATTTTTTAGAATCTCGTGTATATTTTTAAGTGACAGATGGGTCATAAACAGGCATACAATTTCCAAAAACTTGTCTATTTGAAAGAACTTTTCTCTAAACTATGGTTCTAGAAACTGTTATTACATACATGAGAGGATCCATGGGGGTGGGGGTCACGTGGTCACGACCCCTCTCAAATATTTTGGCTTTTCAATTTTTTTTTATTTTTAAATGAATAATTATATAACTATAATATATAATCATATAACTATACTAATATATTATATATATTAAAGAAATTGTTTTAATATGATATATATTATATACTAGCTGTGTATACACCGGTTTCACCTTTTTACCGAGAATTTCATTTTTATATCTATAAAATCTATAAAGTGAGATCTTTTACCGACTCAAACGGTCGATTTCGTAAAAACCAGTGTAAAGCGAAATCAAAACAATTTTTATAACAATAAAAAATATACCCAGAGATTGGCTTAAGTTATGCAATTTTAATATGGACAGGTGTTCGCACCTGGTATCAAAGAACCACTGAGCGAAATATTGAAAATTTAGGACAAACGGTATGGATTTCTATAAAGAACAAACAAACAAACAGAATTTCATCTTTATTTATATAGATGACAAGATTTTAAGGCCTAATTGTAATCAAGATTAAATTTAAATTGCATACTCACAATAAGCAGAAATAAATAAATGAATAAAATATCAATAAATAAACTAATATAAAAAATAATTTTTTTTTTTTGTTAATCTTCTTTCATGTTGTTAATGTTCTTTATCACTTTATTTCATGACTTTTTTTCCAGTTTTTACCTTTTTTTCGATTATCTCAAAAACGGCTCTAACGATTTTTATCAAATTCGTCATGTTTAATGAAAATTAGATTTTCTTTAATATCAGGTAAGCTTTATCATTATTAAAATGTTCTGAGGGGGCTTTTTTTGGGGGGGGGGCCTTTTTTGTTTGTTTGTTTCTTTCTTATAAAGTACCATTGTTTTTGCTTACATGGAGAAATTAACTGTCTCTCGTTACGCCTAAAAAATAAGAAACGGCTAAATATGAGATATGATAAAAATAAAGAAATATAAAGAGATAATTTATATATTCCAAAGGGATCTGTCTACACAACTTTAACAAAATTGCAGGTGATTAGCATCCTTGGATAGGAATATTTCATCTAATTAACCCAGAAAAATAACTTGAAAGGCGTCAGGTCACGCACATATATTAATTTCCGCATTGTTACGTACGAGTGATGCAACGCGCCAGCACATATCGTTTCAAAAACCTCTCAAATATTTATAAGTAATTCTAATATTATTATTTAAATCTAAAAATCGTCAACAATTTATAAAACAATGAATCAGGGAGCGCGCCTAATGCTGATTAGGCACTGTTTCAGCTAAAATTTAAAACATGATTAATGACACACCTCTGCCTAGACATAATAATAAATATACTTATAATTTATAATTGAACTCAGATTTAAATAACCATAATTGTTCCTTGTTAATATAATTTTGATTAAGAAATAGTCTTGATATTTGGATTGATAACTAAAATTTAGGGTACTTATCGGTTATATCGATACCCACCGCCATCTTCATAGTAAAATAATATTTTTTGTTCGAGAGTAATTTGATCTCTCTTTCACCCTCCTCCATAAAACGTAAATCACTATGCATGTATATTTCAGCGTTATCAAAAAATAAAAAAGGTCTTTAATAATTGTACCATTTCTTCTTCTTAATTTTGTAACGAAAAAAGAAAACGATCATTTTGCACTAAAATTGTCAAAAACGAAACAATTTTCTCATTCTTTATATATTTTTTCTATTGTGGATATTTACATAAAAAGGATTATTGGCCGCTGTCTGTCTAAACAGCAACGTTTTGTGGAAGTTTCAAGTGAGTCCATCGGCTATTTTTTTAATTTTAACCCTTTTCACTCGGCACCGTTTCGGACGTTACCTACCGGCAACTCGACGCAACTTATTCGCGAAAACGTACTTCCTGAAAACGGAATATTATACAGTAAAATTTTAGAACCAAGTAAGGAATTGTAATGAAATTTAGGTTATATATATTTGTGAAGCTTCAAGAACACATAGTTCCAACAAAAAAATTAATTTTTTTAAATATCATATATTTTTTTTTTTTTATAATTTTATATTAATTTCATTTTTTTTAAATTTTATATAATAGGTAAATGATGGTCAGGATTTTCAGTTTACAATGATTTTATTGCGGTAAGCCAACGTTTCGATCCAACTTGTGGATCTTCATCAGGGCTAAAAGAAAACAAATATATGAGTATCTATGCTAGCGGGTGACAATAAATGGATACATTGCAGAACTGATAATAATATAAAAGATGGTGTATATATGAATATTAAAATAAGCGGCTGGTTAACAAGATAAAATAGAATCTGATATTTACCTACTGAGTCCAGGTGGATACTAAAGGTGCCTTTACACCTTACGAACCTCACCTTCGAACCTTGCCGTACCGACGTGAAGCGAACAGCCATTTATACTTCACGTGACGTTAAGCGAACCAATATGGCTGACGCATCCAAAGCTAGCTTATGATAAAGAAAAAATCTCCATTATCAATATATTTTATATTATCTGAAAAATAAAAAAATAGGGGACGATTTACAACGTTTCACAAATTACACTTGTATCACAAAAAACTCCTGTCACTTAGGAAAAACCAAATCAAAAGTGAAACTAGCGCTACCCCCGAACCCAGGCGAACAGATGAAGTACCTAGAACACCCGAACAGTCGACGTGAAGGCTTCACGAAGGTTGTTCGAGGGTGGTGTTCGAAGGTAAAGTAAGTAAGGTGTAAAGGCACCTTAAGACTAAAGGTAAAAATAAGGTGAGAGGTAGTGGTAGGGGTTAGTTTGCCGACTTCAGAGGTTTTCTTGTTTTCTTTTAGCCCCGATGAAGATCCACAAGTTGGATCGAAACGTTGGCTTACCACAATAAAATCATTGTACATAAACTGAAAATACTGACCATCATTTAACCTATCTTAATTGAAGAAAAGTTGACTATCTCTCACCTCTATTAATTTTATATATATTTTTATAATTTTATTATTCTTATCATTATGATATATAAAAGCATAAAAAATCTAATTGGAGAAGTTTATAGTTCTTAGTTATCGCTATCTGTCTAAACAGCAACGTTTCGTGAGTCCATCGGCTGCTTTTATCATTTACAAGTAACAAACACACCTCCCCTTTCATTTTTATATGTATATTATTTAACATATATCAACTATTTAACGTTGCTAAATCATAAGAAATAGATTGTAGGAGAGAACGATTGCTCAATAAATATTTGGTCAAGGCGTTCTCACCGCATGGAATGGAATTTTGGTTAGCATTGTGCAAGTGGAGTTAAGCGGTGAGGCTATTGCAAGAAGCGGTTTTGTTTCATGATCATGTGTGAACAATGTGCTGGCTATTGTTCACTATAGTGCTAAATCTGGTGTCTTTACACTGTACGAACAGCTTGTCCGGTACAGTGTTCGGCCAATCTAAATACACAAGACGCGAACTCGAACTAATACTTAATCTGTTTGCCTGTGTTTTCAGGATGGCGCTAGTGTCGCTTTTGAGTTAGTTCATAGAAGTTTCTAGACCTTCTTTCAGAATTTTTCTAACGTTGCTTTTATCAATAATAATCAGTCAGAACAGCCGCTGGTTCTAAGTCAGCCGTCTTTGTAATGAAAATTATTTGAGTCTTTTTCATTTTAGACCACATGTTACTAAGTTATGATAACGGTTATTTTATGAATTTAAACAGTGATTTATCTATATCAGATAAAATCACATGATTTCATATTTGAAATTCTCTAAAGGTTATTATCGCAGTGGGTGTATAAAGTTAATCTGTGCTCTGTATTTTAAAAATGAATCTGTCAGAATTACATTCAGTTTTGAAATAAAATAGCTATAAAAGTTTTACAAAGAATCGGTGTTCTACATGGAAAAATGAAGTGCAGAGAAAGACACTACATGAAAATAATTTACCGTGAGAAACGCGTTCCGATTTGGAGATGCCGAAGACAGGGATGGAACCAATCCAGAAGTGTATATAAAGGTACATGGTTTGAAAACTGCAGGGTTTCAGCCGATAAAGCCATACTATTTATGGATAAAAAAGAAAATGGAACTCGAAGAAGCATGCTTGACTCCTACTTGTGTGAGTATGTATAGAGGCGTCGCACAGTGGGAAAATTTTGTCATTTAGCGGCCAAAAATCTATAACTCCTGACCTAATGACGATAATCGAATAATTCTTTTTTCATTAATGAGCTTGGGATTCCCTTTATCAGTGAGAATAAAAAATAAAATAAAAATAACATCGCTCAAAGTATTCCAAATTAATTTTTATATGAATCATTTCTTCTCTTAAATTTAAATAAATTAGTTTATTAGGTACAGGGTTATACATGGAGAATGAAATGAGTCAGTATTATTATCTATTGAGCTTTCTGCTTCTATACATATCTTTTTCAGGCGTTAGCTCCTTTTGAAAGATTTTTAAATAATTATTGTCTAAATAAGAAAAAATCCAAACAATTAAATTAAAAATACCCTATTTTTAAGGAATTTTAAGGGAATAAAATAAATTCATATAATTAAACGAAATATATATTTTATGATTTAGTCCAATTCGAGGCCGAAAATATAATAAAGGTTCAATTATAGCGATTTAAATCTTAAAGTCGATATATCGCCGATCGATCGCACTTGATCGATCTAATTCTATTATGGTATTTTAGCACCCTTCACCCTCTACCACTATAAAAAAAATCAGAACCAACTATTGCCAATAATAGAAGTTATATAAATTTAAATACTTTCTTTTCATAAATTACATAGTTAACGTGGATAAAATTAAAACGCATTTTTATCCAATAATTTTACAGCTATTCTTCTTATTTATAAAATATGTTTGGTGCATTAATACAGCCAGTAAAGCTTAATAGAAAAAAAATAATAATGTCTGAGAGATGAGCATATATTTTGCTTAAAATAAATTCAATGTTTCCCTATTAAGCTTTACTTTTAATTTAGACAATAATTATTTAAAAATCTTTCAAAAGGAGCAAATGCCTGAAAAAGATATGTATATAAGTAGAAAGCTCAATAGATAATAATACTGACTCATTTCATTCCCTATGTATAAACCTGTACCGAATAAATTATTTTATTTAAATTTAAGTGAAGAAAGAATTCATTTAAAATACTTTGAGCGATGGTATTTTTATTTTTTTTATTCCCACTGACAAAGGAAATCCCATGCTCTTTAATGAAAAAAGAATTATTCGATTATCGTCATTTAATCAGGAGTTATAGATTTTTGGCAACTAAATGACAAAATTTTCCCCACTGTGCGTCGTAACGAAGGCAAGGATTTATTCATAGAAATTTTCGAGGCAATGAAAGCCTATTGGCCTGCAGAACAATAACCTTTTTTTTTTTTTTTGCTATATTTCTTGCTAATAAGTTAGATAGTAAATAAATCATGTGTATAATAATGATTACTAGATTAATAATAATGATTGTGACAATAATGATGTAACCTTTGTTATTATTTAAATAACCGTTATCATAACTTAGTAACATGTTGCCTAAAATGAAAAAAGATACAATAATTGTAATAAGGTGCGTTGGTGCGGTCAAATATTATTGTTCGCTCCAAGTTTCAGTGTAAATAGATGTTCGTGGTATGGCAAGGTTCGCGGTATTATCTGTCCCCATTGCTCACCGCCCTGTTGAAGACGAAGGTCCGGCACTCTTGTGCAATCTTTTACCTTTCACGATCTCCTCTCCTCCCAAAAATGTCTTCACATCAACTTAGCTACTGTTTCAAAATTGATTACCCTTCATTTTTGCTTAGAAAGTCATGTTTTATTTCGTACATATTGCTATGCTAATGAATTTGTTTTTAAATTTACAGTTTTATTCGTCACTGTTGACTAGATATAAATGTTAAAAAGTAAGAGCATATTGTATATATATATATTAATAAACAAATATATTAAGCATGATAATATTAACTACTTATAACATAATTGCACGTTATGTTATTAATATTTCATTTGTTTTGTACAATAATTTTGTGTCATTAGCTTATGTTTTATTTATTGAATTTCTTTTTTTCAGGTAAGAAATGAGACCTTTTCTGTCGTTTCTGATTGACTCCTTTGCCAAATCTGTAACGGTAAGTTTTTATGATAAGATTACTACAATTCCTTATTGTTTCTACGAAAAAAAAAAAATACTATTTAAATCACGTATTTTCTCTCTCAACTTAATTTACAATTGAATTGAAAACAAATTTCTCAGCTCAAGTTCTGAAAAATAAGTCAAACAGGAAATATTTCACACTTTCAGCCGATCGACAGAATTATAGCATGAGGTTGAAACGTGCTTGCGCCAACGTACACTGCAGACAGGCGACGTATCCTAGCTTACGCAATGAGACTATTCACAAGGCTTAGAATCTTGCGGTTATAAAATTGTTAAACTATTTCCAGGCGTCTCGTTCTTTATGTTATTTTTTTAATGTAATTGTTAGAGTATGTTGAAAATTTACAGTTTCTATGTATATATATATACATAGAAATTGTTCAACGGTTTCATCTTCAGACTTGAGATAATAAAAAAAAAATTTGATGAAGCAATTGGAAGTGTGTTGAATAATGGAGAAACAAGTAAAAAAAATTAAAAACAACAGTCAACGATTCGGAAATATTAATGAGTTGATTCCCCGTATTTTAAATTGGTTGTAATTTATTTATTAACTAAATTTATTCAGTGACAAGTGCCAGTTTTCACCTGGAGGGGAACATCAAACATTAATCAAGCCCGGCTGGTATTGGATTCCATTGAATTACAATATTTTATTAGCAACGTGATATTCCCGGGGGGTTCGGGGAGTAATTGAACAATGTTAGGGGTGTAGATGGGGTGTTAATAACGATTTTTTAAAAATATCCTTCAGACTATTTTTGGATTCATATCAGGAATTTTCTCAAATTGTATTGTTTTGTTTCTTAAATCTTTTATATTTGGAAATACCCATTACAACTAATACAATCTTTAAATCTACCTCATTAGTCATACTGGTCGATAGTTACTCCATTGTTCAAATAAATATTTTTATAATTATTATAAACTAGGATTATTTAAAAGGGAGTAAAAGATCCTTGTCTATGCCGTCCCTCGGATTGGACGCAAAATGGAGGTCTCGAGCCTGTACGATGTCAGTTACTCGTTAAAGATCCCTATCCTAATTATACCTGGATAGGCAAAATTTAGGACTCCCACAGTAGCATCTAATAATAATGTTTAAAATCAGAAACTGCAAAGTTGTGAAAATGAAAGTTATCACATAAAAAAAACATCCAAATGCTCTTCAATTATTAAATTATATTTTTTCTGGACCGAATTTATTCTTATTCTCTGAAAATACTCGTATAATTATTCATAAAGATAAAGATGTGTTTTTAATTTAAGCCAGTGTTTTTTTTTTTTTTTTCATTGTTTCCAACTTAACGTACAAAGCATGACTAATACCAAATTATCATATTATTAATAATACACTGTATAAGAAATATATATATATATATATATATATATATATATATATATATATATTTTATTTTTTTTATTTTGCGACAGACCGTAAATATAGGATATTGTTCTATCTCATATGTATATCAGTCTTTCGGTTATTCCAGCATCGTTTGCGAAATTGAGTTTCGACCCATACACCGTTTTTTTTACTCAATTTAAAAACAATACATAAAAATACAGTAAAAATAAAAAACATCTATACCTGTAATAAATGTTAGTTAACTTCTACTCATGATTGACATATATTGGTGTGCCTATATGTGTGTGTGGGTGTGTGTGTATGTATATATATATATGTCTGTATCGGAACTGTTTTCTTGATTGTTGAGTATTAAATGTTATAATAGGGTTCTTGAGTTTTAATCAATAATAAACAACTATATTGTGGCGACGTTTCTTGACAATAACTATATAATCATGTCTTCTAATGCACAAACAGGTACAATGAACACACACACGCATGCATATATATATATATATATATATATATATATATATATATATATATATATATATATATATATATATATATATAATGTGTGGTGATATAAAACTATACTGAGTTTATATGTAAACAAAATTATTTTTTATTAGCAACAGGACTTATTGCTGTTCAGATTACAGTTTTATTATAATACACAATGTTACCTGTAAACAAATAAACGACATTTAAAGCTAATATTTCACATTAACTTTAAACAAAGTTTTTAATAATCGCAAACAGCGATTGAACTAATGAAGTTGTGCCTACAACCTTCTAGTTATCACGAATCTCTATATATCTTATCTGTTCTTTCGCTATTATTTATGTTAAATTAAAACACGTTCGACGAACATCTTTTACATATTTATATATAATTCTTTATCAATCGATTCGTAGTTTTAACCGAACTTATGCTTATGACGTATGTATATGACTCATTAATAATGTATTTATTATTTTTTCAGTATAAGCTACTTTACAATGGTATTAAGAATTATTTTAGGTCTTTTCTACATTATTACATTATTACATTACATCTAAACAACAAATAATTACTTTAAATGTAATCGCTTTAATTAACATATGACCAGGTAAACAAGAATATAGGTTAGTGAAATATTTATTTTAAATCAATACAAAAACAATGAAAAAAAAAAAAAATATCAAGCTAAGAAATAAATTTCTCTTAACATACTCTTCCAGTCCGTAATAGTTGTATTGTTAATATTAAGTTATTTAGAGCAAAATTTCGTTGTTGTATATTCGTGGGTCCATGAATAATATATAAATAAAAGAGCCTTACTTAATGGTAGTCTTGATTGTTCAAACCATGTATTTGAGAATAAACATTTTGAAGTTCTGCAATTTCTCATATTGCAAACCGACTTTTTTTGTTTAAAGTTCAATTTTATATTGTGCCCTAGATCACAGTTTTTAAATTTAGGTAAGACACCTTCATCTTGAAAAAAATGTAATACATTTTCTTATTCTTTACACAACAAAATTAATTCAATTGAATTCATCTCTGTATCCATTTTACACAGGGAATAACCTCTTTAATAGAGTTTGTAGGTGCCATATAATTTAATTTATTTTTTAAAGAAGAATTATTAACTGTTAAAGTAATCATTTGATTATAAAACTGGCAACCTAAATGTGGAAAAGACCCATTATTTTTATTAATTGAATAATTTATTTTAAGAAATTTTCAAGATTCTTATTTATACATGAGTTGCCTCTTCATAAAAAATCATTACATGTACTTGTGATTTTATTAAAATATCCATTTTACTGTATGACCTCATACTCCGCTTAGACAAGGTTTCTGTATCCTTCTTCACAGTAATACTACGATATGTAAACTAGGCTTTACTGTCCCGTTTACCTTCCGAAAAATACACCAAATTACCAAATTTATTTAGAAACTCAGTTAGACCAAATCCTTATCACTACCCTAAAACAGCGCTTTAATTATATATTAAAAATATTCAGTTTACCGGAGTACAGATACCCCAAAATTATTGCCAAACAAATAGTAATTAGTAAATGTTCGTGGTTTGCCGAATGGATAGCTATGGCCACTAGTCTCAATACTGAATTGGATGAAGATGAAACTGACAAAATTGCATACATATACAGCTCGACAATCCATCCACCATACTATGTATAAATCTTTGGTTCCCAGTAGAGTTAGCTATATAAATGATCTCAATAGTTTGGACTTTATAAAAAGCAATATTTAGAGTAAGAGTAGAACTTTTAGACTTAAATTATTAGCCCTATTCAAAAGATGTTAGTTACATTTGCACTATCTGTAACAAAAGTGAAATAGAAAATATATATTTAATTTTATCGGAATTACATTAGAAAGAAATATTTTGACCAAATTTTAATAAATAAGGAGGAATTAATAGCAATGCTAAAGGAAAATAAATTAAAGGGAATCTATTTATATGTTAAAGAAGCATTAAGATAAAGACGGCTATTGTTGACAGAATTTGAATAAATAACATAAATATTATTTCTTTATTACCTTTTATGTTGGTATTATACAGTACCAGTCAAAAGTTTAGACTCACTTGTATTTTATTCTCGATCTTAAAGTTAAAAAATCTGGTGCGTGCGCGCAACACACAACTTTCACTTACCAACATACTTAGATTAGAAATTAATGCGTTTTGTTAATTGCCACTTCTCAAATGAACAGAACAGTTTAATTATAACGCATTGGTTTGTCATTAAAGGCGTACGGCGCATGCGTGAGCTCAAGGTGTTTTATGAGTTGACGGAATATTTTTCTTTTTTTCTCCTGTATATGTTTACTTGATTTTCTTCATATATGATATTTAGCCATTTCTTATTTTCAAGCGTGATGAGAGACAGTTAATTTCTCAATATAAACTAAAACAAAGGTACTTTGTAGAAAAACAAAAAAATAATTGTAACTCAAGAGATAACCTTTCAAAAATTATATGATTAATTCGAATAAAATCTATATAAATAAAGATGAAATTCTGTTTGTTTGTTTTTTTGTTTGTTCTTTATAAAAATTCATACCGTTTGTCCTAAATTCTCCAAATTTCTCTTAGTGGTTCTTTCATACCAGGTGCGAACACCCGTCCATATTAAAATTGCATAACTTCAGCCAATCTCTGGGTATATTCTTCATTGTTATAAAAAAAATCGTTATGATCTCGCTTTAAATTAGATTTTTACGAAATCGACTTTTGGAGTCGAAAAAATTCTCATTTCTGTCCTAACGAACTTTTCTTGATCCACAGCTTTTCTCATTGTTTTCCAAGTTCCCTGGGTGAAACCGGGATATACAGCTCGTTTTAAAAAAATAAAAAATAAAATTATAGTTGTTATATTGTTCAATAGATAAAATGTTCTTATTTATTTTACAAAATCTAAGGGTGAGTCTAAACTTTTGCCTGGTACTGTATATGTATGATTCCTTGTACTAAATTATAGTGAGCTTTCTTTCTTTCCATTTTAATTACATAAATTTCACTTTTTCATTTGAAATTAAAATTATTTTATTATTATTTTTAACTGCTTCTAAAAAGTAGAAAACTCCTGACAGACGGCTAAAGCCATGTCAGCATTTGTCCTGCTTAACCTATTTTGAAATATGTTAGCACTAATTATTATATACAGTCGACTCCGTTTTATTGGTACATATAGGGTAAAATTTGTTTTTTCCCAATTAGTCGGTGGACCCAATAAAGCGGATACCATGAATCCACGTGTAAATGCTAATAAAAAATGCCTAATCACTGGGCTACCGTACATGTATGATAATTGATGTCATACATTAGACATATTTGGGGGAAACCCAGTTAATAGGTGCATTTAGGTTTACCTATTCTGGTCTATTAATTTAATGATGGGGTCAAAATAATACGATTAATTTAACTCTCAAAATGTATTTTTATTAATTAGGTGTTTTAATATAGGAAATATATAAGATAAAACAGATTAAAATAACTATTTGTGTACAACATAAATTGTACTGATAAAGACGAAATAAGAAATAGATCAGAACATGTTTTTACGTCAATTTTTTTAACAGGTAAGAATCAAGTGTGCATTGTCACACTCATTGTAAACTACGACCAACATAATTAGCGCACTTTTTTAGGACGCCTAAGGACTTTCTTCATTTCCTTTTTGTGAAAAAAAAAAAGCGACCAACCTTTTTGATGCGGTTTCTTGCTTCTGGTTGAGAAACAGGCGTGGTCTCAGGTACTTAGGTTATTCGATTGACACCGGGTCTCATAGTTTTTACATTAAGTTCCAGAAAGTTTTGCCCCAATTAGCCTATGTTTTGTCCCAATAAAGCGGTGACGGTGATATTTTACCTATATTTGATCCCGTTTTATTAAAAATGGCTCAATTAAGCGGTGGTCCCAATTATCCGATGGCCCGATTAAACGGAGTCGACTGTACTTTATAAATATAAAATTTGTAATCACTTATACTATTTTGTAAATAAAGGATTTTTCTATTCTATTCTATTTTATTCTGTTCCGTTTAGCGAATTTCCTAAGCAGAATTAATGTAGATACACGATTAAGACGGAGCTATGAGGAAAAAGGAAAAGCGGGAAGGGATTTATTAGAGGTGAGGTTGGGATAGAGCGAGAGGAGCTGTCCTTGCCGGTTCAACAGCCCGCCGAGAGAGAAACCCGAGGAAAGTTACGTCATTGGCCTTGATACTAGTTCCTTTGAGGGGGGGTCCTTTCCCCGGGGCCCTGACCCCCGGACCAAGGTTCTCGAGGAAATCGCTACGCTTTACCCCCTCCCACCGCCCCCCCCTTCCACAACCCCCTCACCCGCACCCCCCCCCCCCATACCACAACCCCCTCGCCCCACCCCCCTACCTTTCCATCCCCCTCCCGCGACCAATCGCTAAGCGCTACCGTCTCAGCTGCCCCACCATCTGTCTGCACCATATGGGGCTGTAGCGGCTGGCTGGGTTTAAATATTAGGCAACTATTTAGAATTCCATTTAATACAAACAATTACTTTAACCAGTTACTTAGTTAATGAGCTCAATGAGTCTTTTTTACTTTAAGGGCGCCAGTTACTTTTCATAGTACAATAATAATAATATAATAATAATAATAATATTTATTCTTTTAAAGGTTTTACAGCACCTTGTAGCAAGGAGTTAGATTTTTAAACTAATATACAAAAACATTTTTTATTTTTTATAGATAATAAAATACATGAATATCAATATTATACATTGGTACGAAATTATCTTAATTATATTATCAATAATATACCATTTCCTTATTATAATTTATCTTTACTTTCAACAAAACAAAAATGAAACCTACAAAAATGACGATAAAAATAGACAATTTAAAAAAATAAAATAAAAATTTTTATGACATACATGTTACATGACTATCTCCTTTAATCAGAAATTAAAAAAACTTCTTATTTTTAAACTTTCTATTTTTGAACAATGAAAATATTAAACAGGTAGTTGGACCAGGCAGATACCTATATATTTTAATTATTAATTGACAAACCACTGATGGTGGATTTTTATAAGACAATTTTTATCATCAATCATATTTAGCACTGAAGATGTCCGAACTGGTCGAAACGTTTGCATAAATAAAGCTCTAACGAAAAAATA
Source organism: Aelia acuminata (assembly GCA_911387785.2). Lineage (NCBI taxonomy): Eukaryota > Metazoa > Arthropoda > Insecta > Hemiptera > Pentatomidae > Aelia > Aelia acuminata. The sequence goes on along the minus strand of OU426980.1, from coordinate 156,741,504 downwards.
GTGTTGAGACCTAATTGGTCGCCCTAATCCACATTTATAAATTGGATAGCCTCAAGAAGTAGGGAGAAAAATTAATAACTAATCAATAATAATAATATTTATTGTTTTAAAGGTTTTACAGCACCTTGTAGCAAGGATTTTGTTTTTTAAACTAATATACAAAAACATTTTTTATTTTTTATAGATAATAAAATACATGAATATCAATATTGTACATAGGTACAAAATTATCTTAATTATATTATCAATAATATACCATTTACTTATGATAATTTATCTAACTTTCAACAAAACAAAAATGAAACCTACAAAAATGACGGTAAAAATAGGCAATTTAAAAAATAAAATAAAAATTTTTATGACATGTTACATGAATATCTTCTTTAATCAGAAATTAAAGAACTTCTTATTTTTAAACTTTCTACAATGAAAATAAAAATATCTTAAACTTTATTACAGTCTGTGATTGTTAGGATATCCTGGAACATTTCTTTATTTGTTTTCTTAATGTTGCAGTATTTTATAAGAAATTGGTTTCTGAACGGATTTAAGATGGGATATGATGTGAAAAAGTGTTGAAAATTGTCTGGTTCATTCTTGTTGCAAAGAGGACATGAGGTCAAAATTATAGAGGATTGAGTTCATTATGAGTCTCTGAAATTTGGAACCAGCTAATCGTACTTGGGAGATTAGTCTTATTTTATTTAGGTGACATCGATATTTTACATAATCTTCACCTAAGCGGCGTTGATATGTTTCTATATATATCGCTAAAAGAGGATTGTTTTGCGTTATCAATAACTTGGCTTAAAATGTGTTTATCCATCGTTAGTAACTAATTTTTCATCTCTTTTAGAAGCACTTTTGTATCTTGATTATAATTTATTATTATTATTGATTATAATTTTTATTATGATAATTCTTTTAATGTTTTGAGGTTAAGCAGACATTAGTCATGTTTTTTTTATAGATCTTTTATTCACTTCAAACTTTTACAATATTCTGTTCAACGTTTCGGCACTTAGCCATTTACATGAAGACCATCTGTGACCACAATTATCAATAAAATAGGCTGAGTACCCTTGTCATAAAATTTTAAAAAAAATTGTTTTAGTAAACAAGTGTTGTTTATAAAGTGTTGTATATTGAATTGTTAACTAGTGTTAAAAACTATAGTCTCATCATTCAAGCTTTGCAGTCATTTTTTTGAAATTATATACGTTTATTTATTGCTAAAGTTAGAGAAGTGTTAGGTTGATATTTAGGACTAGGTATGGATGTGCAGATAATGAATAAAAAGAAAATATTTTTTTTTTTTAATTTTCCACATTTTACATTATACAATATACCTAAATGTAGTCGTTTCATATTTTTTTCTTTCCTTCATTTTGTACCCAAATTCTTTTTCAATACATAAACTGCTCAAATTAAATTCAAAGCCTATAACTTTACAGAAACATAAGTTAATATTTTTAAGTTTTAGAAAGAGGTTAGAAACAAACAGCAAATACAAAAAACAAAAAAAAAAAACAAAAAAAAACTGGTTTTATTATTTATTGATTTAGATTAGATAACATTTTTACTTTCACTTACCTATATATGAAATATATAGTAAGTGGAAGTATTGCGATCGTGAAAAATTTCGACTTCCGGTTTTCAACGGAAATACACGTTTTGGGACCCCCTGAGTCGAAATGACCAAGTCCCGCGAAATGGTCTGTGTGTGTGTGTGTGTGTGTGTGTGTGTGTGTGTCTGTGTGTGTGTGTGTGAACAGACTAGCTCGAAAACTATAAACCGTGGGAACCTGAAATTGGGTATTTAGCGTAGGTATATGCCCGCGATGTGACAGCAAAAATTTCATTAAAATTGCTCAAAGGGAGGGGGTACTTTATTTAATAAATTTTTACGTTTTTTCGATTTTCTCAAAAACGGCTCTAACGATTTTGATTAAACTGAGTATTTGATCTATTTATATGCCCGAGATATGACTGTAAAAATTTCATCAAAATTGATTAACCGGAGGGGGGACTTTACTTAATAAATTTTGTATCATTTTCACGTGTTTTTTTTATTTACTCAAAAACGGTTTTAACGATTTTGATCAAACTGGGTATATGATGTATGTATATGCCCGAGATACGACTGTAAAAATTTTATCAAAATTGATCAACCGGAGGGGGGACTTTACTGAAAGAATTTTATCTAATGTTTACGTTTTTTTTTATTTTCTCAAAAATGGCTTTGATGATTTTGATGAAACTGGGTATATGTATATGCCCGCGATGCGACAGCCGAAATTTCATCAATATTTGTGAAACGGAGGGGGTACTTCATTTAATAAACTTTTTCTTATGTTCACGTGTTTTTTTTAGTTACTCAACGGCGGCTGTAATGATTTTTATCAGACTGGATATTTGGTGTATGTATATGCTCACAATGTGACAGACAACATTTCATCAAAATTGGTCAAATGCCCCCTCTTTATTTCATAACTTTTTTTTCCAATTTTTACATTTTTTTGGAATATTTCAAAAACGGCTTTAATGATTTTGATTAAATTAATCATTTTTAATCAAAATCAAGTCATCTTTTTTATATTATTTATAAAAATGTCAATTAAAAAAACATGTCTATTTCTAATGTAAGTAAGTTGGTAAGTGAAAGTTGTGTGTTGCGCACATAGCACCAGATTTTTTTTATTATGATGACGAAGATTTTTATTATGACTTGAAATTCGTCATTTCTATTATAGGATGGCAGTAAAAATACTTTTTGATTCGTAATTCTTTATTAAAAATATTTCAATCGATGAAAAGAAAGACGCTTCTGTCCCGCAAACAAGAAGCGTTGATAGATTTACTTGAGGAGTCTTACTCGTTCGCAACGCTATAGTTATTGTTTATTTTTAGCAGGTAAATCCCAACCAATCTTAAGTTTGTATTCATGATACCTAGCTTATAGGTGTATTAATCCAGTACGAAGTCCTTTCTTCTCCTGTGTCTGTGATATTTCAAGATGGTGAACCTTGCTAATATTGGATCGAGGTATGCTCTGTTCATAGTTTTTCAGTTTTTTTTTTTTTTTTAAATTTTCTTAGCGTGCTTTTTAAGTAAATTATTGTTAACAAATTAAAAAATGTATATAAATAACACACATTCCGATGGTCAAGTATTTAGTATTTTAAATATTCGTAGAGTTTATGCGTGGAGGAAATATTATTTCTGAGCTTAGCCGTTTTCATATCCTCCGGTTATGCATGGTTTGTGCCCAAGGTTAATGTATAGAAGGGGGCCCACCATTTGGATATTGTTCAACTAATAAATCCTACAAGGTTAATTTATTTAAATATTTTTTATTTTTTAAAATAATTAATTCATAAACATTGGAAATTTGGGTGGAAAAAGAATTAAAACAATCATATTTTAAATATTTTATTCACTCACAGTTCGAGCTTTTTCCTCATATCTTTTTAAACCTAATTTTGATGTTGAGGTGAGCCAATTGTTAAGAAACGTTTAAACTCAAAATTTTACTAATGATTTTTAGACTTATTAGACTTTAACTACAGTACGTAAATGTGTTTGGCTTTGGTCTGTGTCTTTAGACGCGCATGTTTAAACAGTATGAAAATGATCAATTTTCCGCTCAGTTAAAATTTTCATTCATTAATTTATTTTATTATCTTTTTTTTTTTTTTTTTTTTTTTTTTTTTTATGTAAGTGATTTTTAAGCTTTAAAAAGTGTTAGATCGGGAATTTAGCTTTACCAAAAGTGTGCGATTGAAACTTGAACTTCAATAAGTTCAAAATAACAAAATTTGAAGAATAAAAATTACGTTAAAAAGTGTTTTGTGGGCGTATTGTGTGACCCCCCTATTTTAATAATAAATTATTTCGACCTTTGCTGTATAAATTTCTTGGAGTAAATCTTGCACAATGAATAAACGTAATTTTTTTGGTCATGCTGAAACAATTATCCTGATTTCTTTTCATGACTGGTAAAGTGGTCATAATTCTGAACAACAGAGGTTTATCACTATGGTGCACTCATATATACCCCGCTTTATCCTTTTCTGCATAAAATAGAAGTTTTCGATGAATAATTTTTTTTTTTATTGGGTGATAAAATCAATCTTAGTGATGGACGAGAGTAATAAATCCGTGGATAAAATGCGATGACAGAATAAGTGGGCGATAAGGTTGACTATCTCCGAGGTTACAGGTTATCAATGAGGCTATTGCAAGTTATTAATGCTTCATCATAAAAATTGTATCCATCACAAATGGGTAGAATACCAGTAATTTTTTTTTTTTTTTTTTTTTTTTTTTTTTTTTTTTTTACTAACGTTTTGTTTTTTTCCCTTTGCTCAGAGAGCAACATCTGGTTCCGGTCGGTGGTAACGCTAGGCTAACTTGACCGTTGGCATCCAAAACATCTGGACATTTTTAAAATTATTTTTAAAAAAATTGTCAGTTGTAATAAATCAATAAATAAAAAACAATATAGGTACAGTATGTTTCTAAATATATGGTTTGTGCCTTACGAGATGACTCAATTAAAATTATAGATCATGTTTCATTTTTTTCCCCAGCCCAGAAATCTCACGTTTCCCCTATCCTTCGAAATAACTTCTTTAAAAAAAAATAATTAAGAAAAAAGATGTAAATTTCTTATGGATCTCGTATAGAATTACGAATATAAAAAAAAAATTAAGCTCTTAAAGAATTGATTTCTTATGTTCTTGAGATCCTGCCCACTGTTTAACATATAATAAATTAAGCATAAAAAAATGTTTAAATCCAGATAATGAAGTAGGGTCCTGATGATGATAAGTTTTAAATATGGAAATAAAAAAAAAAAGTATGGTGTTTAAGAAAATTAAAATTAGAAGAAAAGTTTTTTAAAACATTTAATTTTCTTATCAAACTTTTCTTCCAATATTTTTTTTATCTTATAAAACATGTTAATTTATTTACCACATTTAAAACTTTATTTCATCTTCAGGGCCTTACTCAATTATCCGCATTTACACTTTTTCTATGCTTAATTTTTTTTTTTTTTTTTTTAAATGCCCAGAATTTCAAAAAGAACAGGAACTAAATTCTGGTTTTAGCATGAAAAATTTTGGAGGTAAACGGAGCTTACATTTTTGATATTCGTAGTTCTATAGGAGACCGATTAATAAGAAGAAATGACATAGGCCAACTCAAAGCTCTGATTCCGATGCTTTGCCTTAATTTTATAATATTATTTTAATTATATTACGATGCTTCTATAAATATTATATTAATGTTCATAATTATGGTTTATTTATAAAATCGAAGAATAGACACACACGAAAAATTATATTGATGGGAAAAGCTTTAAAAATAGTTTGTAACGATTTTATTTACTTTCCTTGAAGATAAGGTAATCATTCACACAGTTGTCAGAATCATTTAATTGGTTCGTTATTATAATATATTATAAATTATAATATATTTATATTTAACAAGAATGTCAATGCTATTTAATCTCAGTGGATTGAAGGATTTCTTTGTATTTTATTTTTCAATTATTTATTATTACTAATATTCTTATGTTTTTGTAATAAAACATTGATCGCTTACTAGGAAACGTTTGAAATATTAAAAAAAAAAAAGGGGAATTTTCGCATATTCAAAATATGACCTTTAACAATGTGGAGAGTGTTATTAATGAGATTATGATGAATACAAATATGCATGAACGTGGGTGATTTAAACTGCTTTTCCAAGCACAAGCTTGTTTTTTTTTTTCCTTTTAACTTTTAATTCATTTTTTATCCTTGATTAAAGAGCTTAATTTGGTTAATCAGTGTTTAAAATAATGTGCTGTATAACAACTCCATCGCTTATCTTCCTGAACAAATCGTTACTCACACCGGATGTAATTTTATGAATCCGTTAATTTGCATGTTCCGTAATAAAAACGGATGATATCATTTCATGTTTTATTGCTGTTTATTGCTCCTAAATCGAATAATCGTTTTACCTTCAATATTATTCTTGGCTTAATCAATCCGTTCATTTAAATGTATTTTTTTATTCAGTTAATAATCTTTTTTTTTTTTCTTTTTTTCTCCAAACATCCGTCGACGTTTCGGGCTGGTTCCCTCGTGGCCTTAGATTCATTTATTAAATTTTTCCATTCTTTGATCATCATCTTAAAAGTTTTTACTTTTAATTTTCAATCTAACGGAAATGTTCTCAATTCATCTGGGTGCATGGTGTAGACGGAGTAAGAAAACCCTGTTGCATTAAAAAATAACAGTAACAAATATTTAGAGAAACAATTACATTCATCAAAAAATAAGAAAATAAAAAATGTATATCCATGTATCTTAAGGTCATGAGGATGGTAAAAAACTCGCTCGAAACTTCGACGGGACAACACAAAAAAGCAAGGTTTTCTTACAAGATGATGAATTATCACGATTTTCGGTCAAATTTATTTATTTTATTTTATTTATTTATTTTTATAAAGCCTACGTTTCGATCCAAACATGTGGATCTTCATCAGGGCTAAAATAAAGAAAAATATAATATCAATATATTAAGTATTATTGCTAGAACATGAGGTTATTTACATTTAGTGACACTAAGAAGAAACGAAACCGAGCTGATGGTATGTTTACATGACATGGGTACTTAATTATATAAAATGAATTATATGAAATCTATAATTATATAAAATATAGTAAAAATAAATATGAAAATTTGAATAAGTAGCTGGTTAACATAATAAAATTTGATAAATACCTTGTTGAGTATTACAAAGACTAAGGGAAAAAATGTTTAATTAATCTCATCTCTTAGCAATGATCCTTCACATGTTGATATTATATTTGTCTTCAATTTAGCCCTGATGAAGACCTATATGTTCGGGTCACAGGTCACCATCACTTTTTTTTTTTTTATAAGTAAGCTTGAGTGGGAAAAAAATTGTAAACTCGAAAACTTGAAGATCGAAACGTAGCCTCTCTAAATAAAAAACATTTGACTAAAAATCTTGATAATTTATCATCCTTGTTTGGTAACTCTATAAAAAAAATCCGGTGCGATGCGCACAACACACAACTTTCACTTACGAACTTACTTAGAGTAGAAATTGATGTGTTTCGATAATATGTTAACGCCATTCCTCAACTTCACACATTTTTCCACATTTACATACTTATATTTGAATATCCGTTTGACCGATATTGATGATATTTCGGCTGTCGCATCGCGGGCATATACGTACATCAAATATCCAGTTTGATCAAAATCGTTAAAGCCGTTTTTGAGTAAATAAAAAAGACACGTGAAAATGGGCCGTTTTTGAGAAAATCGAAAAAAACGTAAAAATTTACCAAATAAAGTACCCCCTCCCTTTGACCAATTTTGATGAAATTTTTGCTGTCACGTCGCGGGCATATACGTACTCTAAATACCCAATTTCAGGTTCGCACGGTTTATGGTTTTTGAGCTAGTCTGTTCACACACACACACACACACACAGACCATTTCGCGGGACTTGGTTATTTGGACTCAGGGGAGCACAAAACGTGTATTTCCGTTGAAAACCGGAAGTCGAAATTTTTCACGATCGCATATATACTTTCCCTTACTATTTCATATGTAGGTAAGTGAAAGTAAAAAATAAAATACAGTAAATTGAATTGATTTATTGTTACTGAACTCTGTTCACATTTTATTAATGGCTACTGAAAATATATATATTGTTTAAATTATTTCATTGTGCAATGTATTACGGATGAAACGTCCTTCAATTTTTTAGAAAACTGCGAACGGATTCTTTTAACGAAGGGTAACTAATTCTTGCGGTGGAGGTCACTATGATTCCCTGATAGCCGCTCAAATCCATTCTTTACAGCTCAACTTGTCTCGACATGTTTTCCAGGCTTTGTGTTTATTCTATTATAGCAAGCGCTGCGGTCTGGTGCTTAGGCAAAAGATCCATAGAAATAGATTTATTTTATTTTTTTAGTTGACTAGTTTTGTTTTGTTTAAATAAAGTATACGGATAGATATTGTTATTGCGAGAGTAAGCAATAACAATATCTATCCTAACAATATCTATCTATCTATAATAATCTTAAATATCTACAATATATGTACGTATAGCACCGGTCTACAAAATTTCACTCATTGTTTGTCTATTAAATGAAATAGAAATTTTCTTACTGATTTGATATCAGTGAACGCGAATGTGCAACTTAAATTGGTATGTTTGCTCTGGTTACGAAGGGATCTATATTAGCGTATAGTACAACGATAGCACCTAGTTTAGTAATTACATTTATTCATCTATGATAATAATCAAGGATAATCTTAATTTTTAAGTGAGTCTATTTGTTATATATTAATGTTTATACGAATACACTTCAAACACTCAATTTAATTTATTTTTAATGAGATTAATGAATTTTAATGCAGAAAATGTTGCTAACAGCTGAAATTCTGTCGTTCTTTAGAATCGGACTCCGAGGTCCGATTTTCCGTAGAGAATGGCGTAAATCCTATATCGGCTGTCCTGCGGATATTATGTCTAGTTCCAATCCTTACCAAAAGATAATACCCTTGAGACGCTCATTTAATTGACTTTTAATCAAAAGAGAACGCTTTCGTCAAATCATTCCCATCGCCCGATATCGTCTGTGGCTCATCTTTTAGCAGTCGGACCCCGGGGACCGATACCGTTCAATTCAGGATACCCCTAAAATACGCCGCAGCACCTAAAGTGTTATTTTATTTGAGAGTGTAATTTGTATTTCTTTTTTTGTTTTGTTTTGTTCTTTTTTTCTATTCTAAAAAAAATTAGAAGTAGAGCTAAGGTGATAATGATTTGATTTGTCTATTTGCTAGTACATACAGTCGAACCTGGATAATTGGAATCTCTTGGTGACAGGATTTTAATTCCACTTACAGAGGTATTCCACTTAAACAAGGTTTCACATATCCAGGGTGCAGGTATCTTGTTAAGGGGGCATGTACTACTAAAAGAGGTTTTCAAACAATTTGTAATTTTCATAAAAAAAATATTACAGCACACACTTAAAAACCATATATACATAAAATATTGATACAATTAATGTTTTTCTTTACTTCACTTTGGCACTTAAAAATGTTTTTTTATATGTCATATAATTTATCAAAGATTTCACCTTTAGCCCCTTTATTCATTTAAAAAAAAAGTCTGCAACTTCTCAATAACATTTAGTGCATCATTTCTCGTAGCATCCCTGGCTCTTCTGAATTTTCATTTCCGTCTGCCGTTTTAAATTTTTCAAGGATTTCTTCATCATTCAGCTCTCCTGCTGCTATAATTTCATCATTATCATGTGGTCATACTGTCGGAATATTGGAAGCTTCTCAGTGGTATCTCCTATCACATTTTTCCAATCCTGTGGCTTAACAGGATAACCCATCAAGTTTTCTTAGAAATGTGGATTCCACTTATAGAGGTGAATACAAAAATCATCCCACTTACAGAGGTAACTCCCAAAAAAATGTATTCCACTTATAGAGGTGAAAAGATTACCGTTAAAGAGTATATTTAAGGGGAAAAATGAAGGGGCAACAAGTTTCGTACCAGTTAAGCAGGTCCCATTTAACCAGGTTCGACTGTATTTAACTTAGGCCTCCTTCAATTGTAATTTTTAAAAAATTCAGTATTTTATCTAATCTGATCTAATAAAAAAAAACTCTTGATTTGGTATGTTTTCTAATATTTAACTTAGGCCTCCTTCAATTATAATTTTTAAAAAATACATTATTTTATCTAATCTGATCTAATAAAAAAAAAAAAAACTCTTGATTTGGTATGCTTTCTAGTATTTAACTTAGGCATCCTTCAATTGTAATTTCTACAAAATACAGCATTTTATCTAATCTAATCTAATAAAACAAAAACTCCTGATTTGGTATGTTTTCTAATATTTAACTTAGGCCTCCTTCAATTATAATTTTTAAAAAATACATTATTTTATCTAATCTGATCTAATAAAAAAAAAAAAACTCTTGATTTGGTATGCTTTCTAGTATTTAACTTAGGCATCCTTCAATTGTAATTTCTACAAAATACAGCATTTTATCTAATCTAATCTAATAAAACAAAAACTCCTGATTTGGTATGTTTTCTAATATTTAACTTAGGCCTCCTTCAATTATAATTTTTAAAAAATACATTATTTTATCTAATCTGATCTAATAAAAAAAAAAAAAACTCTTGATTTGGTATGCTTTCTAGTATTTAACTTAGGCATCCTTCAATTGTAATTTCTACAAAATACAGCATTTTATCTAATCTAATCTAATAAAACAAAAACTCCTGATTTGGTATGTTTTCTAATATTTAACTTAGGCCTCCTTCAATTATAATTTTTAAAAAATACATTATTTTATCTAATCTGATCTAATAAAAAAAAAAAAAACTCTTGATTTGGTATGCTTTCTAGTATTTAACTTAGGCATCCTTCAATTGTAATTTCTACAAAATACAGCATTTTATCTAATCTAATCTAATAAAACAAAAACTCCTGATTTGGTATGTTTTCTAATATTTAACTTAGGCCTCCTTCAATTATAATTTTTAAAAAATACATTATTTTATCTAATCTGATCTAATAAAAAAAAAAAACTCTTGATTTGGTATGCTTTCTAGTATTTAACTTAGGCATCCTTCAATTGTAATTTCTACAAAATACAGCATTTTATCTAATCTAATCTAATAAAACAAAAACTCCTGATTTGGTATGTTTTCTAATATTTAACTTAGGCCTCCTTCAATTATAATTTTTAGAAAATACAGAATTTTATCTAATCTGATCAAATAAAAGAAAAAACTCTTGATTTGGTTTGTTCTCTAGTATTTAACTTAGGCCTCCTTCAATTGTAATTTGTAAAAAATACAGTATTTTATCTAATCTAATCTAATAAATAAAAAAAAACTCTTGATTTGGTTTGTTCTCTAGTATTTAACTTAGGCCTCCTTCAATTGTAATTTGTAAAAAATACAGTATTTTATCTAATCTAATCTAATAAATAAAAAAAAAACTCTTGATTTGGTTTGTTCTCTAGTATTTAACTTAGGCCTCCTTCAATTGTAATTTGTAAAAAATACAGTATTTTATCTAATCTAATCTAATAAATAAAAAAAAACTCTTGATTTGGTTTGTTCTCTAGTATTTAACTTAGGCCTCCTTCAATTGTAATTTTTAAAAAATACTCTATTTTATCTAATCTAATCTAATAAAATGAAAAAATAAAAAACTCTTGATTTGGTATGTTCTCTAGTATTTAAATTAGACCTCCTTCAATTGTAATTTTTAAAAAGATACAGTATTTTATCTAATCTAATCTAATCTAATAAATAAAAAAAAAACTCTTGATTTGGTATGTTCTCTAGTATTTAACTTAGGCCTCCTTCAATTGTAATTTGTAAAAAATACAGTATTTTATCTAATCTAATCTAATAAATAAAAAAAAACTCTTGATTTGGTTTGTCCTCCAGTATTTAACTTAGGCTTCCTTCAATTGTAATTTGTAAAAAATACAGTATTTTATTTAATCTAATTTAATTCTTAAAAAAAACTCTTGATTTGGTATGTTCTCTAGTATTTAACTTAGGCCTCCTTCAATTATAATTTTTAATAAATACAGTATTTTATTTAATCCAATTTAATTTAAAAAAAAACTCTTGATTTGGTATGTTCTCTAATATTTAACTTAGGCCTCCTTCAATTGTAATTTTTAAAAAATACGGTATTTTATCTAATCTAATCTAATAAAAAAACTCTTCGTTTGGTATGTTCTATCATCTTGAATTGTTCATTGATTTGTCGTTTCCAGCGTTCGTCGTTACTGTTAGGACGTTCATTTTTTTTTTTTTTTTTTATATATGTTTTATTTAGTATTCTTTTATGTAGGTTAATAAAAAAGCAACTGGCGGGTGTCCATTGAATAGCTATGGCAATGTGTACAATTAATTTGAGGGTGTGTAGGGAGAGGGCTAGGGCAGATGTGGCTGTAGCGACAGATGTGCGGCAGTTGGCTTTGCCACTTCCCGTCTGCCCCAGTCGCCACTCGCCTCACCTATCGCCAACTTCGCTCGCTCTCTCAAGTACTCTCTTCTTTATTTGTTCTGTTGAGACACCCTGCCCTGGATATGCTAACCAAACAAGGTAACGTAAATAAAATACTATAATTTTGTAAACAAGTTTGTAGGAAGAGACTATTGAATTATAGATATAGAATGCAAGGCCTCAAAATCTCGTATAATTTCAATAATTCACTTAATCATGCCGTTTTGTTCGATTTATGCCTTTGCAAGTACATACCTTTTCCAATGGAGTTTACGTATTTAGTAAATGAATTAATAACGTTCCAAATATCGCTATTACCTAAAGCATTCAAAGTGACAACTGTTTTAATTTCATAAAGAAGTTTGTAATTTAAGTCTTTAATAGGTGATGCTTTAATAAGTTGGAGTTCATGGGCCATCTCCACAATAATTTAGTAAACAAATTTGTAGGAAGAGACTATTGAATTATAGATATAGAATGCAAGGCCTCAAAATCTCGTATTATTTCAATAATTCATTTAATCATGCCTTTGTTCGATTTATGCCTTTGCAAGTACATACCTTTTCCAATGGAGTTTACGTATTTAGTAAATGAATTAATAACGTTCCAAATATCGCTATTACCTAAAGCATTCAAAGTGACAACTGTTTTAATTTCATAAAGAAGTTTGTAATTTAAGTCTTTAATAGATGATGCTTTAATAAGTTGGAGTTCATGGCCGATACCCACAATAATTTAGTAAACAAGTTTGTAGGAAGAGACTATTGAATTATAGATATGGAATGCAAGGCCTCAAAATCTCCTATTATTTCAATAATTCACTTAATCATGCCTTTGTTCGATTTATGCCCTTGCAAGTACTTACCTTTTCCAATGGAGTTTGCGTATTTAGTAAATGAATTAATAACGTTCCAAATATATCTATTACCTAAAGTATTTGAAGTGACAACAGTTTGAATTTGATAAAGAGGTTTGTAATTTAAGTCTTTAATAGGTGATGCTTTAATAAGTTGGAGTTTATGGGCCATCTCCACAATAATTTAGTAAACAAGTTTGTAGGAAGAGACTATTGAATTATAGATATGGAATGCAAGGCCTCAAAATCTCGTATTATTTCAATAATTCACTTAATCATGCCTTTGTTCGATTTATGCCCTTGCAAGTACTTACCTTTTCCAATGGAGTTTGCGTATTTAGTAAATGAATTAATAACGTTCCAAATATATCTATTACCTAAAGTATTTGAAGTGACAACAGTTTGAATTTGATAAAGAGGTTTGTAATTTAAGTCTTTAATAGGTGATGCTTTAATAAGTTGGAGTTTATGGGCCATCTCCACAATAATATAGTAAACAAGTTTGAAGGAAGATGCCTGAATAGGCGAAAAATTGGCATGTAATCTGCATGATTAAATAAATTATTGAAATAACACGAGATTTTGAGGCCCTGCATTCTATATCTATAATTTTGTTAAAAAAAAAAGAACAAAAAAAAAGCATTATAATAATATTATATTAGATAGATTGGTGAAAGTCAATCTCCCCAATATCATTTATTTAAACATTACACTTCTTCTTCTTTAAGTTAAGTTACTTTCCTTTTACGTTAAGTTCAGAGTGTTTATATTTTCAACTTTGTTCGTATTTTTTTAAATATTAAGCGTTCCCATATTACCCTCATCTGCTCATAATACCACCTTCGCCTCTATATAAAAATAACTTTTTTAAAAGAAAACTTTAACTATCACAACTTCTTTATTGGGTAAAAGGGGTGGGGATGGATTCCAGTTTAAAATTTTTTAGGAGAGCATTTGGCAAATTTTTCGTATAATTCAAGATAATTGAGTCTTTTTTACTTAAGAATCGCCGCTTTACTTTTTTTAATAGAAGCTATTTATTTAATCGTTTATTACTTATTTATTTAATCTATAACTAAGTTTTACACCACATTTATACCTTCTTCGCCAATTCATAGGTCTAGAAAGTTTGTCCGAAACACTGAAAGTAATAATAGACTGAAGTAATTTGTGTTTTTCTGGGCACACATTGCTCATCTTACGTTTGGTAGTAGTTTATTTTTTAGACCAGGCATAAATGAATAATTATACTTTCTGGCCAACAACTTCTTTTGTTATTATATATATTTTATTACTTCTACATAGATTTATCATTTTTTAGATATATAAAATTCCATAATAGTTTTCGGGAAGATTTCCTCTTACTATGCAATATTCCATGCTTCATCATCATTTTGATGTCTTTAATGATGTTATTTCTTTTTAACATTTTTTTTTTTTTTTGTTTTGTTAATTTCATACCATCTATGAAACTATGAGTTTATGATATATGTTCTTCATTAGTAGAATCGTAGTATTTACTAATTATAATAAGTGTATTTTAATAAATCTACAATAGTTAAATTGTATTAATATAGCAAAAAAGTAATATTTTACTTTGCTAGACTTAGTTAAAACGTTTTCAGTTACCTTTCATGAAATTTTGTTTTTATTTATTTAAATAATTTTTCTATATTCAACAACGCAACAAAAAATAAATAACTATAAGTATCATAATCTTAAGTATATTTATCAGAACACTGCTATTTCATTGAGTGTATGTGTTCTTATATTAAAAACATATTATTTTTGTTTGATTTGCACAAATTAGTCCAGTGGAGCACCTCATTCTGGCAACAGAAAGAGGTAAATTATGAATTTTAAAAATTCAAAAAATGTATTTTCAGAAAAAATAAAAATAGGCTCACTAATATTTGGATTATAGATTATCTTTGATAAAAATGAGCCATGAGAAAATAATAGAAAATTTATTCCATATTATGTTTATATTATATTACATATTTTATATTATGCGGACATTTTGAACAAAATGGATACCTTTTAATCATCAATAGTACAAAAATAATTAGTCAAAAAAGAAATAACATCATAATTAATGCAATATTATTAAACATATAATAGATCATATTATTAGAAAAGTTGATATAGAAACTGTAGAGAACAAAGTTCAACAAGTTCAGTTAATAATATAATGAGACAAGTATGAGTTAGTGTATAAGAATGCATAACAGTGAATTAGGGAAATCTGACTTAGTTATAATTTTATTATATTACTTA
Organism: Aelia acuminata; assembly: GCA_911387785.2. Lineage (NCBI taxonomy): Eukaryota > Metazoa > Arthropoda > Insecta > Hemiptera > Pentatomidae > Aelia > Aelia acuminata. Next base: position 156,726,264 of record OU426980.1, on the reverse strand, counting down.
ATAAAACGATATTCAATCAGGTGTTTGAGAAATAAATGTATGTAATATTGATTTTATCAGCTAATAATCAGATTGTTGAATAGTTAAGAAATATATATATATATTTTATTTTGAATATTATAAAAGTTGTATTATACATATAAAATAAGTTTAATAATATTGTACAAGTTTTGAGAATGGGGACACTAGTAAAGTTGTGGAAAAACAAATAAAAATGCAAAGGAAGATACGTTGATAGTATCGTATGCTATTATTTTATTTGTATTGAAATAAATTGAAATTATAAACAGCAGTTATTATAATAGCGAATAAATTATTTTTAGGTATGATATGTGAATTTTAAAAGAACATATGAGATGTTGCCGTTTGAAGTTTAGTTAAAATTTTTAGATTAACATTTTAGTGTGAATGAACTCTCTGACAATTACTGCTGTCCTTGATTGAGGCATCGTTTAATATTGCTCAATAATAATGTTAATTATCATTACTATAAAAAAAAAATTAAACAATGTTCGCAGCAAACCATAACATCTGTGTTAGCACAAGTTGTTCGTACGCGAATTCGTCATCCAATAAACAAAAAATAAAATAAATGAAATAATAAGTTTTTTAACATTGCTCTTTGTATATATTTTAACCGTTTCATTTTTTTCTTGTCCATAGAAAATTTCGTAGTTATTATATTCAATTTCGAAATGAGATTTTAATAAAACAGTTTTCCCTAATGAATATTTATAATCTTAAAAAAAAAAAAAAAAAAAAAAAAAATACATTTAAAGACTATTTTGTGGTGACTATTGAAGCGCACAGAAAAACCAATCTGTTGAATAAATCAGTCTTCTCCTTTGGAAAATACGCGATCGAACTTTGATATTAGCCAACAGGGGCTGTAAACATGAAATCAGCGCCTCTTACAAAAGGCTATATTTCGTTAATTATATGTGTTAGTTTTACTGTAGATTAGTACACGTATATTTTTATTTTAGTAATTTGTGATCTGTCGACCATACGAGAAAAAAAAAAAAAAAAAAAAAAAAAAAACACTTTAAAATATGCTCTGTAACATAGTGATTCCATATTAGTATGCTTAAATTGTTTCTAGGCTGAAATTCCTGTTTACTAATTATCCTGAGAATCTTAAAAGAAACATTTGACCATTTTTGACCTCTAAATAAAACTATGTGTGTATATATATATATATATATATATATATATATATATATATATATATATATATATATAATATATATGTTCCTATTTAGGAATTTAGTGAAAAACATCTTCCTTTATTATTGTCAGATAAGCAAAAGCGTTTCTGAATTCGACAACCTGCGACTATACAAAATTTAAGCTCTGTCCCCAACAGAAGTTATTTAAAATTAAATAATGATAAAATAAAAAAATAAAATAAAAACCTACCTTTCTTAATAATTATTTGATTGTAATACTAATTGTATGCCGATTTACGACATATTTATCACCTAGTACATTAAGCAATCATACAAACAAAATGACAATGAAATATGTTGCTTTAATTTTGTCCATCAGTGTATAAATAAAAAAAATAAAAAAATCAAAGTATTCAAAGCCGTTATGATTAAAATGAAAAAGTATTTATTACCTCGAATCAAGGGAAACCATTTTTTTTTTTTACCTTTGATCTTATTTTATTTTCTCTCGCTTTCCCTTTTGTTTCTCTTTTGTTTTGTTGTTTAAATTCTTTGTTTCGCTGAGTACCTAACACAGGCTCGAATATGACAAATTCCGCTCTTAACATGAAAAGTCGTTTGTATTATTTCGGTGTGAGAGGATATTTTCATGTGTTTTTTTTTTTCTCTTGTACGACTTTATTTAAAATTAATTTTTTATTTTTCATTTGATGATTTTTTTTTTTATCGTCAACATCTGTCTAATTTTATAATGAAGGAATTGGTACAGTAAAAAAGTTATTTTATAATTTTTAAACATTTATATTAGAATGCAGAGGGCCTGGGTCCAATTCCCGGTCCTGGTCGAATCTTTTCTCTTCAAATATACTTGTTTAAAAAGTATAAATTAATTATTTAACAATAAAAGTGATTAAATTTCAACTATGCCTAATTTTTGATGATTAATGACTTAAGAAAGGTAATTGATTACTTTTTATTATCTTGTTGAGTTATTTCGACTCAATGAGTAATTAATTCGTCATCCAGATAGTGATGATGATGATGATGACTAAACTGGTAATTAAATTTTTTTTAAATTATTATTACATTATCAAATCGCGAAATTATCTGGAATCGAGAAATATAAATCAATAAATTTAGTAGGTTGCTGCGTCAGATTTTAAAAATTAATATTTCTAGGCCAATTTGTAATCAACTGCTTTTTAAAAAATCCTTATGCAGGTATTTTAATTGTTTCATTTTTTATCAGGGTAGAAAATATTCTCATAATATTTTTTCCTCTCAAGTTTAACGTTTCAGACTTTTTTTTCTTCTTTTTTTTTAAGAATGTGCGGAATTTTTTCGATGCTTATAGCGGAAAATAAGATTATGATAAAAGATACACGGCTTCCTGGCTTCATAAACCGTTCTTCTTATTCTTATTTTTTTTATGAAAGAAATAATGCAGTCGCCACAGTCAATCGCATTAGTATTCAATAAGGACTTTTTATTCACTGTATATATGCAGGCTATCCTAGTACTAATATAAAATAAATTAAATTTAAAAATAATGAAAAACTGTTTAGTATAAATTAAAAAAAACAGCACTTGATTAAAAGGTTTATAACCATAATAAAATTAAATAATTTTAAAATTTTTTTATTAGAATATTAATTATAACAACAATTTTCAAGTCCTCAAATTATTTCTAGAAAATGGTTGTTTGTTTAACGTCACAGTGGGAGTCATGAATTTTTCTATCCAGGTATAATTAGTATAGGGATCTTTAACGAGTAACTGACATCGTACAGGCTCTGGACCTCTATTTTACGTCCTATCCAAGAGACGCCATAGCCACGGATTTTTTACTCCCTTTAAAAAATCTTAGGTCCAACGCGGGTCGCTAACCTGCGACCTTTATTTAGTATTGTAGGTTTCTATGCTAACCACTACACAACAGGTGACCTCCATGAAAATAATTGAATTAATATTTAAAAAATTAAAAAGTTAAGAATATATGGACAAAACTACACTACCTACACTAATATAACAATTCTAAAAATATTTATGAATTTTACAAAAGAACCTTTCGAATCAATGAATTGCACCTACTCAACAACCCCTAAACCTGAATTAACGAGATTATTCATTTTCTCTGTTGTTAATTAATTATGATAAGTTTATGATCGTTAGATATGCTATCAAAGTCCAACTAGGTCAAGGCATTATGCTACTAATTGCAAGAACATTGTTGGCAGTTCTAATAGAGTTAAGTAAGACACATTACTCTAGGGTCTTGTCGTAACCTATGTTGGGAAAGCTGCTTTGATTTCCTCACTTAGTTGGGATTTATTTGAGAGGTTCCTAAGCAATATAATTAGATATATTGCTGCTCTAATGTTCGTATTCTTGAGGTTCTGACAATAAATTAATCAATGTATATCCAGGAAGTCTTATTTGCAATTTACTTAAACAAACACAACTTTAAAAGTTACAGCAAGAAACTAACTGTAAAAGATACTAAATTATTTCTTAGCGAAAACAAAATTCAGAACTATGTCAACCCTAGCGAAATTATGTAGTAAAACCGAGGAAACAGAATAGTTACAATCTATATAAATAAAGATGAAATTCTGTTCGTTTGTTTGTTCTTTATAGAAATCATAAATTCTCCAAATTTCGCTCAGTGGTTCTTTTAAACCAGGTGCGAACACCTGTCCATATTCAAATTGCATAACTTCAGCTGATATTCTTTATTGTTATAAAAATCGTAATGATCTTGTTTTACAATGTTTTTTTACGAAATCGATTTTTTCATTAGAAAAATGAAATTCCCCGGGTGAAACCGGGATATACAGCTATAATCTGTGTAAATAAAGATGAAATTGCATAACTTCAGCCAATCTCTGGCTTATTCTTTATTGTTATAAAAATCGTTTTGATCTCGCTTTGCATTGGTTTTTACGAAATCGACCGTTTGAGACGAAAAAATTCTCATTTTATAGATTTTATAGTTTAATATAATTTAATTAATCTAATCTTAGTTTGTGGCTGACCACCATTTTAAATTATTTTTAAATAATTTATTTTTTGAAGAGAAAAGATTTGGCTCCGCCGGGAGTAGAACCCGGGTCTCCTGCGTTACATGCGAGGATGCTAACCGCTACACCACAGAGCTCGGCTCAAGGTAGAGCAAATCCTTATCAGTGTAGATAAGGATACCTTATTAGGTATCAGTGAAGAGGAAGGATTTGCTCTGCCTTGAGCCGAGCTCTGTGGTGTAGCGGTTAGCATCCTCGCATGTAACGCAGGAGACCCGGGTTCTACTCCCGGCGGAGCCAAATCTTTTCTCTTCAAAAAATAAATTATTTAAAAATAATTTAAAATGGTGGTCAGCCACAAACTAAGATTAGATTAATTAAATTATATTAAACTATAAAATCTATAAAATGAGAATTTTTTCGTCTCAAACGGTCGATTTCGTAAAAACCAATGCAAAGCGAGATCAAAACGATTTTTATAACAATAAAGAATAAGCCAGAGATTGGCTGAAGTTATGCAATTTCATCTTTATTTACACAGATTATAGCTGTATATCCCGGTTTCACCCGGGGAATTTCATTTTTCTAATGAAAAAATCGATTTCGTAAAAAACATTGTAAAACAAGATCATTACGATTTTTACAACAATAAAGAATATCAGCTGAAGATCAGCTGAAGTTATACAATTTGAATATGTAACGCAGGAGACCCGGGTTCGACTCCCGGCGGAGCCAAATCTTTTCTCTTCAAAAAATAAATTATTTAATATAATTTATGAACTTTATTTATTTATGAACGAAGATAATTATGAAATTCATATTTCGGGATACTTGGAAGCAATACCTTGAACGATGTATTTATCAACACAAATATAGCTGTCCCTCTTTTACTGACCAGATCAAACAGCTTTCATTACGCACGCAAACAAAACATTCATTCCAATTTGATACTCCTAAAATCATACACCATGAAAGAATCATTTTAAACCGAATGACAACCTTATAAAAATCGCGCTATGATAAAAAAAAAAAAAAATCAGATGTTATTTATTTAAATGACATGATAAATCATAATAATAAACCAGGTATTATTTTTAAATAAATCTACAAAAAAACAAAATATTCCTTTAGTCACGTACTTGCCGATGTGCATTGGTGTTACAGTTTGTTAGCCTCTGTACATCTATGTGGTTTATCCATTATCCATCAATAACATTTTAATTATATTCATACACCTCCATATTTTGAATTATTTACCGTAATATATTCCATACATATGTATTTGATATATTTATATTATTGTTGACTATATTCTTTTAATTTTACCTATGTAGCTCTCATATTTTATTTTGACCTGTATGATCAATTTGGGGCATGATAATGAGAACAATATAGTCTTGAAATTCCGCCATAACATAGTTGTTACTTTATTGACCGGACCTTAAGACACGTATGAATATATCTAGGGAGATAGAGTGAGACGTTGACAGAGAATGGTGCGGAGTTAGAGGGAGTGAAATAATTAGGTTTAAGTTGAAAATTATTAAGGTGGGGGAGGCTTAAATAAGCCTCACATGACTCCGAAATTAATTATTTCACCCCTAAAAGCAATTAATACAATTGGGTTTATAATTAAAACGCTTAGGGTCCTGTAATTATATTATTTGTTAATTCATCTGTTTTAAAGGTAATACCTTTCTGTGAACATCGAACCGTTTATTTTATTTATCAAATTTTTTTTTTTTTTTAAGATTCTCGAGGATGAGAGATAATCAGGAATTTCAATCAAAAATATTTTTTTTATTTTTTTAAATTGTCAAATACTCTAAAGTCTCTAACCCTTTATTTTAATTTTACACTCTTAATAAACGCAGCCGCTATTCTTTATTCAAATTCTTGTTATGTAATTTGGAAATGTTAACCCAGATACATATCGCCTTTCTAATGGCATATTCTACTACTGTTGAATATGAAAGGGAAAATGAAAGTGGAAAATGTGTGAGAATGAACGGACTTGTTCTAAATTCAAACTTAGTATTTCACACCTCTTTATTGGTCTATAACAACATAAGCAGTATCCTATAATTTTTTAAATTATTTATTTCCACTGTTAATAATAAAAATAAGGTGATTGTGAAAAACCTTATGGAAAATTTTATATGATGATATAATGATATAGGATATATTTGTAATACTATCTAATTCTATTCAAATAGTTGTCTTTCAGATAAATATGATTTACATTTCGTATTACTTAAGACTTCACCTCGACAAACGTCTTACTTGGAATCCCCATATAAGATTGAAACGACAAGAAACCGCTTGACGCTACCGTCTACTACAACACTTTCTCGACAAACGCTCAAAACTACCAATCTATTACAAAAGGCTCCTTTATATGACAGTAATAAGACCTATTTGGGCTTTATATAATATAATTATATTTATATATTATATATATATATATATATATATATATAAATATAATTTATATATATATATATATATATATATATATATATATATATATTATATAATGGGACCTATTGGGGAATAGAGCTTTGTGGCTCCACCAAACCATCAAACTTCTCTCGAATCCAATCCTTGCAATCCAAAATTCCTAATGTTCCATATTTTGTAACAAATAAAATAATCCAAAAAGACCTTAATGTTCCCTATGTCGCCAATTTAGCCCGATCCAGATAACAGTCCTTTCATAGTCAACTCCAGATCCATCAGAACCCACTCGTATCCACCCTCGCTTCCTCCTCTATTCCAGATAATCCTCCGAGGCTTCTGAAAATAAGATGGCCTCGAGATCTTTTAAGTTAGATATTAGTTGAGTACTATCAGTGGATAGTTTCTCTATATGCGTATTCAAAACATTATTTTCTTTTATTTTAGCACATTTACTTAATGTATTATATCTTGATACAGATGTAAATTTCAATAAATACTTATTTTAAATAAAATAAATTTTGTACTGAATATGGTGCAAGCACCGAAAGCCTCCTTATGTTATCTAATGTAAACTGTTTTAAAACAGTAAATACTCATTTATTAACCTGGTTATTTAATTATGGATCCTTGCAAAAGGTAGTAACTGATCCTCAGAGAATGCACTGAGGGAATTAGGGACATTGTGGGAAGAGGTTGCTCCTGGGGTGGGACAACCTTGATCCCTGGAGAGTGGTCTGCGAACAGCCCAGGTAGTAATACTCATGTCCCTCAAGAACCTTAAGGTGCATTTACACTTTACGAACCTCACCTTTGAACAGGTCCTCCCTCGAACCTTGCCGTACCGGCGTTAAACTAACAGTCATTTATACTTAACTAGACGTTAAGCGAACCAATATGGCTGACACACCCAACGCAAGCTTATGATAAAGAAAAAATCTCCATTATCAATATATTTTATATTATTTGAAAAATAAAAAAATAGGAAACGAATTACAGCGTTTCACAAATTACACTCGTATCACAAACAACTCCTGTCACTTAGGAAAAACTCAAATCAAAAGTGACACTAGCGCTACTACCGAACCCAGACGAACAGATGAAGTACCTAGAACACCCGAACAGTCGACGTGAAGGCTTCTCGAAGGTTGTTCGAGGGTGGTGTTCGAAGGTAAAGTTAGCATTTACACTCTACGAACTTTACCTTCGAACACCACCCTCGAACTGCCTTCACGTCGACTGTTCGGGTGTTCTAGGTACTTCATCTGTTTGCCTGTGTTCTGGGGTAGCGCTAGTGTCTCTTTTGATTTGGGTTTTTCCCAAGTGATAAGAGTTTTTTGTGATATTAGTGCGGCGTTCTAATTCGTCTACTATTTTTTTTATTTTTCAGATAATATAAAATATATTGAAAACGGAGATTTTTTCTTCATTATAAGCTAGCGTTGGGTGCTTTAACCATATTGGTCCGCTTAACGTCACGTTAAGTGTAACTGGCTGTTCGTTTAACGCCGGTACGGCAAGGTTCGAGGGTGAGTTTCGTAGAGTGTAAAGGCACCTTTAAACTGATCCCAATCCTCCATGTTACGCTAAACAGCAGTCCCAATTCGTCGGTTGGATGTGACGTGACGTAATACGCTAAAAATGGAGTCCTAATAAATGTTTAATATTGAGCACTATCGAAGAATAGGACTTGATCATTGGCGAACGGTTATTGCTTGATAAGGCTTATATTGCCTCTGCTTTTCTGCTCGGGCATTCCATTGAATAAGAGCAAGGCGGGGGGAGCCTTCCATCCAATCTCAGCTTCGGCACCTTTTGAAGTTTTTGAGAGCTCTTGATGAGTCTCCTCCTTCCCTAATCAATCCATCTCATTTGTGTTGGCCCGTATCAATGACCTCTCAACAGAAAAGATCTCCCCTCACTCCTTTATCTAAAAACCAATAGGGGACTCAAAAGATGTTCTCTCCTAGTCATCCGGGATAGTATTTATATATGTATTGGATAACTCCTTGAAAATCCCTCTTTGGTATTCAACAAAATTCTCATTGAAATATCCAAACAAATGGGTATTTCGTCTCAAAACATAGATCCCAGATATAATAAGATATTGCATAACGGATCCTGAATAGGAGTAGTGTTAAAGAAAAATGTTAAGCCTTTAATCTTCTTGATTTTAATTCATTAATGGACTTGCTAGTATGTTCGCGTTGTATACAGACATAAGTAATTAAAGAAGAGATCGCTTCTAAATGCCTCACCATCAGTGGCACAACCATAATAAATAATTAACCATGATATCAGGGGGCTTTGGTTGTAATACTTATACATATATGTGTGTGTGTATAATGAAATTTCTTATGTTCTAGTAAAAATCAAACGTAAATGCTTTCCTATATTCCTGACGAACAATGGGGAATATGAGTAACTGACTCTTAGCAATTGAAGCATGGAAATGCAAGTTTAAGTGCCTTAGAAAAAGTTTCTAGCAATGATATGACTTATACCCACTGGGGGGGGGGGGGCGCTTACACCCATGCCATCTTTCATACGTTCAAAGAACTACTTCCTAACAAGAAAGCATTACTTATACCAATTTCTAAAGGAAGACTTAGGAGACATAAAGCATTTTAGTAAAAAAAAATAATTTTTTTTTTTAATTTTGTTTGGCATTTATACCTTGATACACTGATATGCTGCTATGAAATCTAATTGAAAGTATGAAAGTTTCTGTCACCTGGGGGGGGGGACTTCAGCCCCTAAGCCCCCTTTTGTTGCGCCAGTGCTCACCATATCTTCTAAATTAAAGAAAACAATGAAAAAAAAAAGTTTATTGTAATACTTATCTGCCTGGCGGCACATCTCTCATACTTAGTTTAAAAAATTGGAAGAAGAAAAAAAAAAAAATGTTACCTTTTACTAGTTAAACCTGAAAAACCAGATGAAAGGTCTTTGTTGCAGATGTTTCTGGGAGTCCTTGATTCTCTATCCCATTGCATGGTCTCTACTGTACTCTAATCTCTTCATTGATCACCTGAATGATATCTGCTAATATCATATTTTTTTTATTTATTATTTTTTTTTTTTTTTTTATGAGTTGTCACAAGAATTTTTTTTTGCACAAAAATATTGTAGTTGTAGATGTTGGGGTATTTTTTTCGGATGTTATATCGTATTTTTTGCATTTTGTTGTGACGTGTATTGGGCCTTCAGTCTTACAAACCGGGCATTTTTCATCCTTGTCGATTTTTATTAGAGTTAAACCACGGTTTGTTCGGCCATGGTTAATTCTCAATCTTGTTAACATTGCTATTTCTTTTTTCTTCATGGTTATGTTGACATGGGAAAACCATGGTCGTAGGCTTACTTTTGGTTGTATACCATAGTGGTCCTTGACCATAGCCTCATACGATCCATACGCAAATTCACAGAAGAAAGTACAATAACATTCTAACCCATACATAAAAATAAACAGCTCAGGCAGTATAGGGCTTAAATGGAGGCCTTAAGCCAAGAAAAAAGAGAAAAAAATGGACACTTAGACAGAATCTCGTGATCTGCAAGCTGGGCAAGATCAATAAAAATATATTATGAAAACTTCAATCAGAAATCGACTTACATATTCTCGTTAAAATTTCTCTATTTACAACATAATATTCTGTAACTACCAGGTGTGTAAATATGAAACCGGAATTTTTCAAATAGCAAATAAGAGTTGATTGTGTAAAAATGATACAAATTTTTTTATTCGAAGTACTGTCCTTCGCTATCTATGCATTTTTCCCATCATTCAGGCAATTTGTGGATTCCCCGCCAAAATAATGCTTCCTCTTCTGAGTCAAACCAATCACTTAACCAATTTCGTACATTTTCATAAGAAGTGAAGCGCTGCTCAGCTAGTGCGTGTCCCATCGATGCAAATAGGTGGTAATCGGATGGGGCCAAATCTGGTGAATAAGCCGCATGCGGAAGAATTTACCAACCAAACACTTGGATCGTTTCCTTGGTCCGTTTAGCCGAATGTGATGGGGCATTGTCATGGAGCAAGATCACAGACACAGCAAAGATCACACATGGAACAAGATGTATTGTGTGTCCTTTCTTGATATTTGGGACTTTTTGGCGCAAATCTTTATTCAAATTTATCATATGTTGTAGGTAGCGTTCCTTATTAACAGTTTCCCCAGGTTTCAGCAGCTCATAGTAGGTAACACCCATCTGATCACACCAGACACAGAGCATTTTCTTCCTCCCCAAGCGATGCCGATGGTTCACCAGGAGTTACCCAGGATTTTTTACGCTTAGGATTCTCGAAGTAAATTCACTTTTCATCACCAGTCACAATTTGATGAAGAAATGACTTTTTTTCTGTACCTGGCGAGCAGCATTTGCCATGAGGTTTTTCGAGCTTCCTGCTGCCTGTCATTCAGTTGGTGAGGTACCCATTTTCCGACCTTCTGGATCTTTTCCATGCCTTTCAAACAAATGGAGACGGTGTCATATATTCTCATTTATCATTATTATACATATTACTTTTAGTCGACTATAAACTGTTGCTAATAAACATTTTGTACTTTTTGTTGGTTTAGGCGTGCCTGGGCCCACCCAGTATGGCGACTGTATTGTTTATCCCAGTGCTTGTGTGGCGTGTAGCCTCTGTGTTTGTGTTCCTGTGTGTGTGTGCGCGAGGAGGAAATGGGTTGGGCTCTTCAATAATTCTTCACATAATGTGCCCTCAACGCATCACGGTCCCTTCCCTCTGCCTTCTGGGTGAATAGTAAATCCTATGGTCACGTGCTACACTGCTTTAAATTATTAATTATTAATAAATATGAAGACCCTGATTCGGATGCATATACAGGTCCTTCTGTTATTCGAAAATATTATTCAAGATATCTGTACGAAACAAGTGCTTCTGAATCTTTTGACGAAAATATTATGATGCATATTTGGCGTTTTGAAGTTTATTCCGTGCATGAAAATATGAAATGAAAGGATTTAATTAAATAACTTTATAATACTTTCATTGACCATTAACTATATTTTATATAATTAAATGAATGTAGGAAGTACTGGGGAATGTTTTCGATTGAGGATTAGGGTAAACCTAGTAGAAATAGGTAAACAAGTCCTAATTTTATTACAAGATATATATGAGTCTGATGTTTGAAGAGTCCTCTAAGTCATCTATGAAGTAAGACTTTAACAAACTAACCATAGGAAAGGTTTCACAATTAAATCCATAGGGTGCCAATAACTACATTAGGCACTTTTAACAATAGACATTGCCATATTGTAAAACTATTGAACTTTTGACCCAAAAAAAGCTCTTGTGTATTTATAAGGATAGATAAAGAGGAGTTATAGGAAGTTTCAATTAGATCCCTTCATAAGAAGTATTTACTCTTAAGGGTGCCAATAACTGTATGGTTTACCCTATTTCAGAATTAATTCCCTCAAAATGCGTAGCTCTAAGAAACATCAATTTAGGACTGCTTCAAAAAATTTATTAAATAATTTTCCTTAAAAGTTATAATTCTTACTTCTAGTTAACATCGTGTTAATTATGGTTATGAAGTATTTATCATCCACTACATTATTTTTAAAAAATAGCATATTTTGGTAGAATATGATTTTAAATAGAACCTGATATTAACAAATATTAAATGTAAATAAGCATTAAATTTCCGAAATTATATTTTAACCACTTGAAAATTTTCGTTCAAAACTTTAAATAAAAATAAGTAATAAAATATCGCATAAATCAAATTACTAGGTATAACATATCACCTATAAACAAATTCATTTCTTTAAAAATGGGAAAGAATGAAAATATTTATATTAATGTTGATCCATACTACATACCAATGTTTTCATCTTTTCTTTGCGAATATTCATTAGCAACACACCTCTCCATACTACATACCTATCTTCCATTGATCCATACCACATACCTATCTTGGATATCTATCTATCTTGGATATCTATCCGTTGATCCATACTACATACCTATCTTTTCGTCTTTTCTTTGCGAATATTCATTAGCAACACACCTCTCCACATGAATTTTATGTTATATCTAAATTTCCTAGTTACGTATTTGCGATCTAGGGATGCGTTGTTCTGTTTGCAGGCTTCATACCCCTAAAGTATTTTTATAGTTTGATAGTATTTACAATAATATATTATTTCAAGGAAATAAGAAACAGTATTTATATACATTTTTTTTTTCTCGTAGTTTAAATAAAATTTGACATTCATACTCAGCTCTGCAGATTTCCTCAATCATCATGTTTCACATATTCTAGAATTAAAATATAATGTAATACATGATTATATTTTTATACATATTGTTTTTTGAAACAGTGATAATGCTTACATATAGGAATAATTTTCGAAAGCTCCGCTCAATAGTTTCATGCTTTTACAAAATTATAATATTATTTCAGATGTAAATGAACTATTGGATTGAAATTAAAAATCTGTTTAAGTTAATACAATAAAATCTCGATCTTGAAAATTCATAGATATACAGTACCAGTTAAAAGTTTAGACTCTCCCTTAGATTTTGTAAAATAAATAAGTAACAATATTTTATTTATTGGACAACGTAACAACTATAATTTTATATTTAATTTATTTATAACTTGCTGTTTCGCCCAGGGAACTTGGAAAACAATTAAAAAAACCGTGGGTCAAGAAAAGTTCCTTAGGACAGATCTGAGATTTTTTTTTTACTCCAACGGTTGATTTCGTTAAAATCTAATGTAAAGCGAGATCGTAACGATTTTCATAACAATAAAGAAGATACCCAGAGATTGGCTGAAGTTATGCAATAATAATATGGACAGGTGTTCGCACCTGGTATGAAAGAAACACTAAGCGAAATTTGGAGAATTTAGGAAAAACGGTATGTATTTCTATAAAGAACAAAAAAAAAAAAAAAAACTAACAGAATTTCATCTTTATTTATATAGATTGTATTCGAAAAAAATCATATAATTTTTGAAATGTTATCTCTTGAGTTACAATTATTTTTTTAAACTTGAAGATTGTGAATTAAATACAAGTGACTCAAAACTTTTGACTGGTACTGTATTTAGATATTTTTTCTTTCTAGAAATCTCATAGCATTTGTTAATAATAAAATCTGGGAATGGTTATCAGTATTTTAGAAACCCTGCGGTCTTGCTCAAATGCGAACTTTCTCTAATAATATTTTGTATTCCTCTTCCTCTTTTCAATCTAACTGAATATCGCAATCCCAAGTGTAACTGAAATATCAACTTTTTTGCTTTGGGGTCCGGGAGTTTATATTAGCTCTAGAACAAATATTGGGCGACCCCGATTGCTTAGCTAAAGTTTTTAAACTCTTTTTAGCCCGGTTTATGTATTTTTTATGCGCATGCATTCTTTCTAATGCCCCATTTCTCCAATTTTGTTCTGTTTAACTTTCCCTTTATTTAAAAATTCAGTTATTAGGTTTAGAAATGAAAAAAAAAACTCCACTTCTACACTCGTATATGTGTAATTGTGTTTTTGGTAAACTCAGAAATTACATGTCTTTGTTATTTTTAAGAAAATTCACACTATTTTATGTGTTAAAATTAAAAAAATCCATTTTAACATTCATTAATCAATTTTAACTTAGTAGGAGTTTAATATCTACTTCAATTTTTTATTTATAATATTTTTTTTTTTGTTACAGGTATGTGTCCTGGTATAAATCTATTAAAACCCTACATTTCAACTTGATCAAGGAATATTTCTGTAAGTAATTCTTAGTGATAATATCGAAAAAAACGTATTAGAACCTTGAATAATATAATAATAATAATAATAATAATAAACGGTTTATTTTATAAAATAAAGATACATACAAGTTCGTTTCAAACATAAATATATGGGCATGTCCGTCTGCAGGTTTTTTTTTTTTTTTTTTTTTTTTTTTTTTTTTTTTTTTTTTTTTACAATATTGTTATTGGTTTGGTTACGTGTGAACTACCGACTTTTTAATTATATTAAAGGCCACTTTAATTAGATTTACCACTGATTACAGTTTTATATATATTTTTATTATTATTTTATTTAAGCATAATTATTTTTGTTATTCTTGTCTTTATCAAAAAGATTTTTATTTATGATCAGTGGTAAATACGTCTTGGCAAACATATGGAGTGTGTAACGTTGTTGGTTAGAAAAGTTAGTTGTTTGTGATTCGTCTTTAGTAAAGTGTTCTTTGTACTTAGGTTTTGGATTTACTATCTGGTTCTGTTGCCTAGGGTATTTAAATAAAGTGCTCTACTGCAATTTGTTTATTTCTTGTTCCTCTTTTTGGCCATCCTTAACACGTTAGTTGCGGCGGCGTATTTTAGGGGTATCCTGAATTGGACGGTATCGGTCCCCGGGGTCCGATTGCTAGTATGAGTCACAGACGATATCGGACGTCGGGGTCCGATGGGAATACTTTAACGAAAGCATTATCTTTTGATTAAAAGGGAATTAAATGAGCGTCTCAAGGGCATTATCTCATGGTAAGGATTGGTACTAGACCTAATTGGTGCAGGACAGGCCGATACAGGATTTACGCCATTCCTAATCGAAAATCGGACCTCGGAGTCCGATTCTAAAAAAAACAACGACTACATTGAGTATTTGAAGTGTTCGGACTTTCGGACATTTTCATGTGAAAATCGGCTGTTAAGAAGGGAATGTAAGACCAGGGACCAATGCCGCACCTAACGTGTTAATAAAACTCTTTAAAAGTTCTAAAACATATAACATTGAAGTAAAATATGGAATTATACAGAGAGAACATTAATGTACAGAATTAATGGAGAAAACATTAGATAAATGATAATTTATCCTTCAAGGAAATAATCCTCAATAATATAAGTTTTTTTTTTTTTTTTTTACTTTTTACTCAGTATTAAATTCATTAGTTAAAATTTTTCTGTATTTAAAAAAAAACCTTGAATACGTCTATCATCAAGATATTAAAAGGGATTACTATTTTTATTTTAATGTTACATTTCAAATTTTGGCCTGTTCAGGCATCATCAGGAAAAATATATAATTTATTTATGGTAGAGCACCTGAAAGAATCATTTATATAGGAGATTTACCGAAAGAAAAACACATTTAACATTACCTATTTAAGAAATTGAACATTGGAGTTGATAAAAGTCTCACTTTATCGATTGAAAAAAATTAACTTCTCCAGGTGAAACCGGTATATACGGCTAGTATTTAATAATAATAATGCATAATAACAGAAATTATGCAACTATTTTTTTTAAAAAGAAATCTTTTATTGTAGTTTGTTCAAATTAACTCATATACATACACAAACAACCCCCCCCCCTTTAGACTTGGCACCTCAGTTAATCGGGAACTCGGTTTACCGTACCTCGGTTATTCGGAACCCTACTGTACTGAAATCTTCCTTAATTTTATTTTAGGATTTAATTCCTTAAGCTTAAATTTAAGTTCCTTAAGTTGGATAGAATATATTTCATCGTTTGTGGTCCAAGACTTTTTAATTATGTTAAAGGCCACTTTAATTAGATTTGCCACTGATTACAGTTTTATATATATTTTTACCATTATTTTATTTAAGCATGATTATTTTTGTTATTCTTGTCTTTAACAAAAAGATTTTTATTTATTATCAGTGGGAAATACGTCTTGGCAAACATATGGGGTGTTAACGTTGTTGGTTAGAAAAGTTAGTTGTGTGATTCGTCTTTTGTAACTGTTTTTTGTACTTAGGTTTTGGATTTATGTCTGGTTCTGTTGCCTAGGGTATTTAAATAAAGTGCTCTACTGCAATTTGTTTATTTCTTGTTCCTCTTTATGGCCATCCTTAACACGTTAGTTGCGGGGGCGTATTTTAGGGGTATCCTGAATTGGACGGTATCGGTCCCCGGGGTCCGATTGCTAGTATGAGTCACAGACGATATCGGACGTCGGGGTCCGATGGGAATACTTTAACGAAAGCATTATCTTTTGATTAAAAGGGAATTAAATGAGCGTCTCAAGGGCATTATCTCATGGTAAGGATTGGTACTAGACCTAATAGGTGCAGGACAGGCCGATACAGGATTTACGCCATTCCTTATCGAAAATCGGACCTCGGAGTCCGATTCTAAAAAAAAACAACGACTACATTGAGTATTTGAAGTGTTCGGACTTTCGGACATTTTCATGTGAAAATCGGCTGTTAAGAAGGGAATGTAAGACCAGGGACCAATGCCGCACCTAACGTGTTAATAAAACTCTTTAAAAGTTCTAAAACATATAACATTGAAGTAAAATATGGAATTATACAGAGAGAACATTAATGTACAGAATTAATGGAGAAAACATTAGATAAATGATAATTTATCCTTCAAGGAAATAATCCTCAATAATATAAGTTTTTTTTTTTTTTTTTTACTTTTTACTCAGTATTAAATTCATTAGTTAAAATTTTTCTGTATTTAAAAAAAAACCTTGAATACGTCTATCATCAAGATATTAAAAGGGATTACTATTTTTATTTTAATGTTACATTTCAAATTTTGGCCTGTTCAGGCATCATCAGGAAAAATATATAATTTATTTATGGTAGAGCACCTGAAAGAATCATTTATATAGGAGATTTACCGAAAGAAAAACACATTTAACATTACCTATTTAAGACCAATAAAAAACATAAAGAGCACCGGAAACCGCAATTATAATAAATACTAAATACCAGAAAGGAGATCAATCACTATAACAGCCCCATGGATAACCAGTCTCAAACCTCATTCGAGTCGGAGAGCAGCCAAATGCCTTCATGATGCGTTAAAATATTCCTCTATTCCAAAACATGTATTTTAAGTAATCACGAATTAAAATAAATAATTTGTTAAAATTTACGAAGTACATTGATAGTTTCAGAGTAACTATTTAGGTCCTTCGAGTCCGTTTTGGAATTTACAGTATTTTGTAGGTTCTCGGATATGTATCAATAAAACATTATAAAAATATTGATGAGACGATTACTGGCCTTCCTATCTTAAAAAAAAACTATCTTTAGTCTCTGCTAATTCATTGGTGAATAGGGATTACTGTGTATTTTTAGCTGGTTCATATGCAACAGTTCAATTCCTCTTTTTTTTTCTTTTTTCTTTTTTTTTATATTGGAGCTATTAGTGAACCATGTGAAAACCAAAAGTGCCGTTTTTTTCATATTTCGCGATGAATCATTCACATCTAATCCCTGAAAAGAGAGATTTAGCAGATGACTGAATGTATATTCTATATATTGGGCCTGAATTGTATTATTTGGGTGCGGATGGTAAGCTCTAAGGATTGATGGGACGAACAATGGCAGAGCCGATGAAGGGACGAGAGATAATGTTCCCCCCTCTCCCCCCCCCCTCCTCCACCAAGTAGCATTGTCGAGAGCCAGCAGCGATGACTCATCCACACAGATGTGGTTTTGCAGGATCAATGCTTGCAGCTGTAACCTGGGATCAGGATCTCATTGCCCAGTCACATGGCAGTCCCTCTTATCTTCAAGCTTGAGTGGGCTGCCATTGTCGCAATCCTCCTGTCGCAACGAGGATACAGTTATTGCGCTGTTCCTGGCTCTAGTGGAAGGCTATGCTTGAAAACGGGAAGCAGAAATTGCATGCTGCATTCTGACGACACTGGAGCTGCAACACTTTTTATCCTTTTCGATATTCGGGAAGGGAAACATCTTCTGACTGAAATCCGTGCCACATTTT